>JAFIRS010002477.1:0-211579 GCA_018342105.1 Gonioctena quinquepunctata | reverse complement strand
GACTTGACAATATGGGATTATCACATTACAACAATTACATGTATAGAGTGGTGCAGGTGGTGAGTCATCGCCATTGTTCAATTTAACTCGTTTCACTGAAGGACCTCCCTGGCAAGTTTCCCGTTGATGTCGACGAAGATTATCACTACGGGTGAAAGCTCTACCACAATCACACGAATACATTTCACCGACTTGTTTTCAATAGCTCACTGGAGGAGACACTGATTCGAAATACTCTTCTCCTGGAATATTTCAGTGAAATACCCCCACCATACAACAAGTCCGATGCGATGCGCAATCTGTATGGATTTTGAGGAGATTCTCTTGATATTCAACGCACTCATCAATACTCGCAGTTCACTCTTAGCTCTCTCACAGGATGAACGCCCTCCTCGCTTGGAGAGTGCAAGGATTCATGAAGGTCGTGACTACACAGAATATGTATGCCTACACCACAACTTTAGTCAAGGTCAAACAAAAATCGAGATCAAATCTTGAGGTTGCCGAAACAATCCCAACATCAAAACTTAATGTTATGAATCTCAAGGTCATATTCAAGGTCAAAACTGAAGTCGAATCTCAAAGTCGACCAAACCCAATATCAAAACTCAATGACAAATCTCAAAGTCAAATCTCAAGGTCAAACACACACACATTGCACACCTGCAACTATTCAAGGTCACACGTGACGTCATAGTGGTGGGGGGAGAGCCAGAACCGGCTTAAATCTCCTACTTACAAATACTTGTTAGAGCATAAACAATTATAGCAGCTCATAAAAAAAATTGAAAAGGATGTGTTAATGGGTTAAGTGAGATAATATTTTCAGTTAGTTAGTTGTTAGCAGCAGAGAAAACTGATTTTTGTTGAATGTCCATATCTTGAGTTCAATATTTGAGACAAGTTATTCGACAGAAGGTACAATTGTTTTTGTTATGTTTTTCAGTGTTCATTTATCATTATGTTCATTCATCAAACGTTCATTCATGTTATTCTTCAAAGCAGAAAAGACTACTTTATTGGAAGAGTGGAATATGTTGAGTTTACTTTCTAGAATATCTGTAGTTTTCTGCCTAAGAAGATTTTTAATGATTACAGTTTTGGAACTGATATTACATTTCTATATGTGAATGTTAAATAAAAACTGATTCCTCAGCAGAATGACACTTTTTATCAGTCCACTGGTCTATGTAATCAGTCCCTTGGAGGTCAAATGTCTAAAAACTCGAATAACTTTCAAAATAATGAAAAACTTGACTGTCCCTTCAAACAGCAGTTCAACTATCATATATTTCACCAATCACATATTACTTATGATCATTTGAATTGAAAAAACTACCAAGGCATCATCATCCAATAAGTTAGGTACCCAATTATTGTAGAACTACCCATATATATTCAACGATTCAATAGATGCCTGATTTTGAATATTTTCACTAGAATCAGGGAACCACGAGTAAATAAAATCGAAATCCAAACTAATTTTTATTTGTAGTGTTAATTTCAATTTTTTCCATAACACATGGACGATACTTCCAAAAGCGAACTAAATAAGATTGGCCATTGCAACCCTAGATGTCCATTGCCTTAGATATTTTCATACAATGGATTTTCAATTTGTACACAGTCTGCACTTCCCATAAACATAAAAATAATCTAGCGTATTTATATCGGTTAAAAACGGAAACAAAACAAAAAACTTAATATTTTTGGAAAAATCGACAAAAGGGTATTTTTGCCGACTAGCTCAAATACCGATTCGAGAAAAATATTTGGAGTGTGACACCCCTCCATACCCTGGGACGCTCCTATCCAGTAACGAAAATACCAAACCCAACCTCACCTGAAAAGTATGGAGCAAATATATTCAGGTTTGGTGAGTGTTCGTGAATAAAAATTCAATTACTCTATTGATGATTTCCCAAAAATCATCATGACGACAAAACCCAAACAACAAATTACATCGGCAGAGTACTTATGCGACTTGACGTCGTTAATTCACGTTGGCGTCGCGTAGATTCAGCCAACAAGATTATTATTATGTAGTTCAGACCTCGTTACAGCCGCATTACAAATTGGGTCGATAAAATTTGGGTCGATTCGATTTCTGACTATCTTATATCGAGCTAATTTTTATCGTTGGCGAAGACGTCGATTTTTCAGTTCTACTACAGCATTAGGATAATCCAAAACAAATATCTACCTTCGCAAAACAGGAAGAGGCAAAACTGCTGAAAGAGTATATTCCGCGAATAATTTGAAAGTGAAAAAAACATCCAAAATTCGCTTGTCAAAAAAAAAAAGAAAGACTTAATACCGTCATTGGCATCTCCAAAGATCAGAATGCCACACCATCGTGAACGCTGGAGCCCGCTTTTTTGTTGCTCTGTCACTACATGGGGGAGAAAACCTTGGGAGCAATCCGCTTACAACGTTTCGCAAAATCGACAATGAAAATAAAATTCCACCTAGCTTCTTTACCACCAACGAAGGGCACTGCATGGTACCAAGCATTTAGGACATCCACCAAGTCCGAAAATGGTATGAAATCCATGGAACAAATAACCGACTAGGGATGGAAACTTGGTACCATTGGGATCACTCCAGTAACAATGTTAGATACAGATATTGAATGTCATTTAATGAAATTTCAAAAAGCGGTAGGGTGGAGCATGTGGCTACAAAAAAAAGTGGGATGAAGTGCTCTTCTGTATGCGGATTATGCAATGGTAAATCATGCGAGAATGCACCAGAGGTCATCATCGAACGGACGACGAAGATGTGGCAATGACATGGATGGAAGCCCAGATCTTCAGTAAGGACGATAATGAAGACATCAACATCAACCTACCAGGATCATCAGGAAGGAAGATTATTATAGAAATATTCTCGGAGACATAAATTACAGAATGAGAGGCGTACTCGATGGCAAATATTTGCGTAGTAGGGCTACTTGGGATACCACAATTAAAAAAAACTCGCCGTTCACTCTAACCCATGTTGACTTTGAATTCACAAAATTATAATTATACAGTGAATAGCCACAAATTATTGTTAAAAATGCGAAAAACGAGCAGTTATACGATTTTTTTAAAAGAATGTTCACATTTCCACCTCTGAGATTCGTTGACTTACAAAAAAGTGGTTATACAAAAAATGTAAGGAATTCAGTCTCCTTCAAATTTGTCGTAAGATCAACAGTTGAGGAAATACTTCGAAAAAAACAATATTTGTACCTTTGATCTAAGATGGCGGATCCCGCCGACCCCATCCCCCCATGTTGGCATACTTGGATTTTTCATCAGGGCCCGGAACTGAATAACATATATCAAAATCGTTTCTACCCCACCTTCTGTAGGTCACAACCACCCACATACTGCACTTTATTAGATAGAGAACACACTTTTGGTTTGTTTTGTTGTTCATGACCTCGTTAAAATGATTTGTTTCTGTTATAAGTTCCTATACCAATAAATTTGTCCATTTTTTTTATCGTTTCAGAGTTGTCTGAGTATTTTGAATTTGAAATAACTTGAACATTTTGGTGTGTTCGCCGCGGTTCAATTTGGTACCTCCAATTTTAGAAATTAGTATATAATTTTTGTTTATGAATAACTTTGGTTGTCTGACATTTTTGAATTACATATCAATTCCATATCTCATGTGCATTTTTTCAACTACATAATGAATTTACATGGTATTCTGTAATGATGTCAAGCTGTCATAATATATTATCCTCTGAACATGTTTTCGACTACATTTTTTTGTACACGTACCACAAAATGCCTACTTTGGGTACAAAATGAGTCCGCAAATTGTCACTTTAGCGGACTTGTACTTAAAGTCGCCACGGCAACATTTGAGCGGACTCTTTTTGTTCATTTATAAATACTTATTTCAGGAACAATGGACACTAATATTTCAATTATTCAAGAAACGTGTCATTGATAAACGATCGCTTGCTACATTTGTGCACAGCTTCTTCACACTAGCGTATGGATGGTGATTGAAAATGTTTATCTTAATACTTTTCACTTACCAGTGATTCTGAAGGAGTAATTATGAAAATTACCATTGTAACACCACTTTTTTTGTTTTAATTCTTCAATTGTTAATACATGTATCATATGGTATTATTGTTCTACTGCTGAAAAGTGCACATCAAATTCTTCAACAAGAATCTATTTTGTGTTTGGACACTTTCTTCAAAAATAACCTGGCGCTCAATTTATCTTTATATCTTTTGAATTTGAGAATCTACCTACATTTCACTGACATATAACGTATCCACGACCTCCCATAACAATCTGAGCAGCTCATAGGCACCGCTATATAAAATCAATTTTTTTTCGGTTTCCTCAAAAAGGAAGGGAAATTGAATTTTGTAAACTTACACGGTGCAAAGCCTATTTCAACTTATATTGAAAAATGTGATTGTAGCTTTTTGTAACTAATCATCTAAGCAATTACTATAAGTCTTCCTCAAGTAGTTGTGGCTTTAAAGCGGATTTATTGTCTCAAAAAGACTGTTTCAAGTGACTAATGTTAAAACAATAAATTATAAAAAACAATATGTTTTGGAAGAATGTCAAAACTTTCAAATAAAATATTCTTGTCGAAAGAAAATACTCCTAATGAAGATATTCTTGATGAAAAATGGATAGGCCCACTGATGGGACCAATGATAAAGTTTGGCGAAATATGCATTGTTTCTATTTTTGACCCACTCTGTATAATGGGCGACTTTTTTCGTCTTAACGACCGACTAGCAATGCTACTATTTAGTTACCAATCATCTAAAAAGTAATACTTTTGGATAAGGGAACCTTAGGTACTATGTTTTAGTAAAACAGCAATTTTTTTTTTTTATTGGTGCCCTTTTTACCCATTTAAAGCATTCCTCAGCGTGTTCAAATCGAACTTAAAAAAACGCGCGTTTTTTTAAAGTTACCATGGCAACATCAACATATCGAAAAACGTGAAGTCTAAATGGAATTTTTGATTATTGATCTGACAGGAGTACCTTGTAACATCAAATAAAATATTACTAGATACCTTTTGCTCCTCCATCCATTTGATGAACTTTTCATATTCTTTTTTATATACATCACTGGATTTTTGCGGTGTTAACCGCGATTCTGCCTCACCATTCAAAAAATCGATAGTAGAATAATTCATTTTTGAGCTCTGGTGACAACAAATATTGATATTTGATAACAAATTGCAAATGAATACCTGTTTTTCTCATTTCCATGACAACGAATGGTTCACATCACATCACGAATTCAACCATTTTGCATTTATAGTTCTTATTTATATTTTTTGTATTAATAATACCAGTATATATGATTTCAAAGTGCACCAATAAAAAAAAAATAACGTAAAGTATTCGTGGATAACTGGTCTTAAAAACACTTGCTCTATTTCGAGCACTCCGGCTGCGCCGTCGTGCTGAAAAAATCGCGCGTGTTTTAAAGCCCTTGTTATCCACTTATACTTTAATATACTAAAAAAATCATATCTCCGAAACTAGACATAGAAACTAATTCAAACTTGCACGTGTTACTTCTAGTGACTTGTTCCACAATATCCTGCAAAAAAATCTAAATTGGCTAAGAGCCATCTTTCCATGTATTTGGTGCGGGGATCTTTGCTTTCCTTCTTATATCTGCCCATTTTGCACATTCGTGAAGTTTGTGCTTTGCTGTGTTTGCATAATCTCAGTACCAGCTCTATCCTTTCCAATTCTATGAAGATATTCTCCATATACTAAATGCCCAGAGAGTAGTCTACTTTTCCCCATTTTCAGTCTTGCCACTTTTCAACATATTTTATGAGAATATTTCCCCACCCCTCATGAAATTCCCATATTGCTTGCCATTTTGTCGAAGCTCTTCTTCTGCTTCTCTTCAATAAGTGCGACAAACTTCAGGGGGTGATTCTGCATGAAAAAATAATGACGGTTTGCTATATAACAATTGTCCGCAAATGCTTCGTTTTCCGAAATACGGGGTGTTAAAGTTTTTCTCAAAAACTGACTATTTATTCATTGCTCTGGAACCGGTCGAGATATGCAAATCAAATTTGGTGAATTTCAAGAAGTAATTATTGCGCATTTAAGAACATGCAATTGAGAATTTTATGTTCATCGTTGGCGCGCATACGGGTAATGATATACATTTTTTCAAAGAAAAAAATGGTACGCCACTGAGGTATTTCAAATATAAAATCATGTTTGAATTCCTCGTTCAATTTCTGACAAAAATATCTTTTGACAAAAAATATCTGCTCATTTTTTTTCGTATGGGGCGCCGTTTTTATGCAAAAAAATAAAACATCTTAAAGCTACAACCAATGTTCAAAATGACCTCCCTCAGACGTGATAAAAATTAAATTTTAATTGATAGAATTAACAATTTTAATATGGGATTGAAATGTGGAGGGTTTATTTTATAACAGATCATTAATTCGTAGTTGTAAGTTTGGTGGAAACTGCGTGAGTAGTTATCTTTGAAACCAGAAATGACTACAGCGAATAGTATGAAGGTAATATCGAATATATTGCTTTACATATACAGTGTGTTCTGCGTTTTTCCAAAACTTTCAATTGTTCATTTTTTTTCAATCGATTGGGATTATTACAAAAATATTGATACCGATGCTTTTCAATAAGTGAACAAATTATTTTTAGTTTTGTTTCATAGACAATAGCATTTTTGGATTCAATTCAAAACCGACAATATGTCATTTTTAAATATGCACACCCAATAAAATTTTCGAAAATTGTAAAGAATACATTCACAATTAATATTTGAAAAATATATTTAATTTCTCGAAATAAAAAATGTAGCATAAAGATGAAACTATTTAAAAAAACAGAAATAGAAATCATACACCTGCATATGTTTGTTACTTCTAATAATATCCATATGGATATTCGAAATATTTATTTCATTCAGATTTTTTTTTTCAGTCCATCGGACTCGGACACTGCGGATAATCACAGTGAAGATTCAACTCTTCGCCTCATTGATTGTAGTATTCGCGCAAATATTCCTGGTGTATTACTTATTGTCTCACAGCCGGCTATAATTCGATTGCTCAGGTCTCCAATATTTTCGACGAGAGTGGAATGAACTAATGATTCAGGAAAACCCCAGATGCAAAAATCTAGAGGATTTAAATCCGGAGATCGAGCAGGCCAATGTTCCGTACCTCCCCTACCTATCTAACGATTTGGATATACTGTATCTGAGTGATAACGTACAATAATGCTAAAATGGACTGGTGCACCATCATGCATGAACCAGAAGTGTTGTCTCAGCTGTAGAGTAATTTTTTCAAGAAGAACAGGTAACTCTTTCTGTAGGAAATTGAGGTAAGAGTCGCCTGTTAGTCGTTGTGGGAGGAAATATGGACCGATTGAATGATCATCAAGTACTCCAAGCCATACATTTACTGAAAATGAGCTTCAAAGATTCCATGTGGATAATCCTCAGCCCAGAGGTGACTGTTATTGAAATTCCGTATACACTGTCGTCCGAGATTAGCCTCGTAAGTAAACAAAACGCCATTTGAAAAATCAGGAATTTGAGAGATTTGATGAAGAATCCAATGGCAAAAAACTAGGCGCGGAAAAAAGTCTCTAGGTAGTAGAGCTCGCACACGTTGAATATGAAACGGATACAATTGCTGTTCTTCAAGAATTTCAAATACAGTGAAGTTGCTTACATTCAGTTCCTATGTTGGCAATTTTTCAAGTACTTATTTCAGGTGACTCCGCAATCAACTCGAGAACTGCTTCTCCTAGTTTCACAGTTAGTACTTCTCGAGGGCGCTCGCAGTCAGCCGTTTGTTTCTTAAATGTACCATTTTCGCGCAAACGTTGGTGAAGACGAGCAAATATTTTGTGATGGGTACCCTACGTCCTGGATACAACTCAGCATACAATCGTCGAGCTTGCCGACCATTTCCATTAATTCGACCGTAGACAAAATGCATGTCTGACAATTCCGCATTTGTATAATTTTCCATTCTTTTCCATAAAAAATAAATTAATGACTTATTATCATTAATGTTATACCAAACTAAAAGCTTAAAAATGATAAAACGCTAATTTGACAATTCGTTGAAATATTCATATTTAACAGAATGTTGACAGTAGCCTACTAGCATCGCTACTAGATAATGTATTAAAGTAATGACAAATACGCGTTAAGATTTTTTTTGCATAAAAACGGCGCCACATCATACGAAAAAAAACAGGAAAGATTTTTTGTCACAAATTGAACGAGGAATTGAAAAATGATTTTTAATTTGAAATATCCCAGTAAGGTACCATTTTTTTCTTTAAAAAAATTGAGATCATCACCAGTATGGGCGCCAATGATGAACGTACTATTTTCAATTGGATGTCAAAAAATGCGCAATGCCTACCTCTTAAAACTCACCAAATTTCATTTGCATATCTCGACCGGTTTCAGAGCAATAAATAAATAGTCAGTTTTTAAGAAAAACTTCAACACCTCGTATCTCGGAAAACGAAGCATTTGCAGACAAAAGTTATATAGCAAACTGTCATTATTTTTTTATGCAGAATTACACCCTGAAGTTTGTCGCACTTATTCACTAACACCCTGTATTTGCTCGTTCTCTCTTCAAGAGTTATTTTTATGAGCAAAATTCCTGCAGTAACAAGTACCGAAGGTTGTAGGTACAGTCCTGTATGCTGATGGTTTTCTTATTCCTGGAATATTTCAGATCTGAGCTAAGGGTGATGAGTAGAATGCGACCTATGAGATATATTGTGACCTTGCGGTTGAAAATTTCTCGACGTTTACAGCCGATATTTTAGTCCTTTTATTTTCGGTAAGTTAACCTAGTAATAATTCGGATGCTATTTGTATCTCAGTTTCATGAAAGTTTTGTGTGGGTTTGTGGGTGGCCTTCTTTTGATTCCTACATGTTAATTATTATCCCAAATGTTATCTGATGTCACACTGCCAAGAAATTTTCGTTCGCAGATTTCATGGCGTTGACCCAATGCACGTACACAATATCAATTATATCATTCATTTTGAATTCTTCATGGTACCTATATCCTATTTGTGAAATACTCTCAAACGTATTTATAGCCTACAATCACTCATTAGTTTTATTAAAAGGTAATTCGACTCTATTTGGTGGTGATCCTAACCCATCTTATTAGAAACGTTGTTTTTGAATGGACAGAAATGACACAGTATATATGCACTTGAAACATGTAAACTGTCCAAGTTATTTTCATAGTCCAAGGTGGCTTTGAAGCATTTTTATTCCTTTATAACAGAGCTGTAATCTGTAATTAGCTTTTTATTTTGAAAGTGCTCATCACTTATTATCAGAATTTATGGCATTGTCATATAATTACATGATTTCTAAAAATATTAAAATATTTTTTCTGAATGCATGACTACTACTGATACGCTAAATATATTCGATGGATATAGTTTTTTTGGGGAAAACTATCAAGATTATTCAGTGATTTAACATGGGGAATTTAAATTTCTTTAGGTATTTATTGCCATTGAATGAAGAAGTTTCAGTCATAATATCCCAAGTGCAAAATTATTAACGGATTTTATTTCGAGGTTTGAATATTATTGTGGAAGATGGTAATTAATGTTTGCATTCGGGATATTCGGTAAAATTCCACAAGGAAAATTTTGAATTATCCCACACCATCCTTAAGGAAAATGGCTTTTGGTTAAATTTCCTGAATTTTTAGTATGCTGTAGATTTTGACTTCCTCGGCAAAAGTGTCCATGGACACAAAAAAATCGACCGACTAGTTTTCGAGAAAGATGAAAAGTGAAGCTTCCTGCTCAGAATTTTTAACAATACCGAGAATTGTCAAAACGCCTATTTATTCTGGGAATACTATACCTCAGTGATGGTACAATGTTACGTTGATCTCGTAACCATTATTATTTTTCGTTTTGTGCTCTAGAACAGGGTGAATAAAGAACAATCCAATTTGAATAATTTTAAACCAACCACTCTGATGAGAATTCAAGATTTATTTTAGCCTGGATGAACTCCCTCAATCTCGATCGAAGATAATTGACTTTTTTTATACATGGTGTTTCAAAAATAAGGGTACGACAACCCCTCGTTTTTTAGTTCAGATAGAGGAGAGCATGTCATATATCTATCAAACATTCTTCAATGTTAAGAACGTCGCATAGTCATTTCATGTATACAGGGTGACTAAAAAGATATAGTGCAAGTTGCTCCGAAACATGCGTTTTTTTTTCAACGAATACCCTGTATTTCGAGAAAAAATCGGGTAATTCTCATGAATTTTTGATATCATGTGGGGTCTGAGGAGCCAGAGATATTGTCATCGATATCAGCATGGGTCTCCGGACTCGTTTGTCGGCTACATACTTTGGAATGTTCGGATTTTATTGATACCCATATACTCCATCGGAGACAGAAGTAGGCTATTTTCGAACAATTCTCCTCGTTCAAAAATATCCGGAGTAGATTAGATTGTGAAATGGGGAATTTTAACAAAAAAGTGGATATTTTCCAATCAAGCCGACGGATATTTGGTAGACAATCGAGCAATACTTGTTTCATATGTAATTCTCGACATAACATTCAGCGAGTATCTACAGAGTGTAGAGTGAATAATTATGTACCGACCGATATTTTTGTGCCTGAATGTGAGGGTATATCCTCATCATCTGAATGAAAATGGATACCTTTTAGATATTCTACATGCCGGCTTGAGGTACGCCATCAGACCATATATTCTGAAAGGGATGCAGCTCCAACAATGTATGGAAGGTCTGAGAAAGGCTGCAAAAAATACACATCCAATGAATAATTCATATATCTTACTTCATTGAGTGAAGTGCAATTCAACGAATTATATGAATTTTATGATCCTATTGTGCGAGGACATGTAAGATACATTACAAGAAAACATTTGTTAACCTTTCTCTTGAAATTACGACAGGGTTTTTCAGATGATTTTCTCAAAGTGATATTTCAATATCCCACCCGTCAGGAATCCGTCTCATTGTTTCTAATATCTGGATTTCATTGTCACAAAGATTTGTTTCAAACAATTTGGGCTTTTATGATATAACCAGAGCAAACTACATCACAAGACACGTCACAGAATTTGTCAATGCAATCTATAAACCGAACGCTAACCAACCAAAAGAAATAGCTAATATTGATTGCACTTAAAGTAAAATGAAAGAAAAATTGTAATTTCAGAATCATCAGGCAATCCTATTGTTTTCATGAAAAAGACCATATGGTGAAACCGGAACTAATTGTTGTTCCAGTCGGGTATATCCTGGCCATTCAAGGACCCTATTTTTCAGACCTTAAAAATAATGACGCCGCTATATTGAACCAAGAGTTCGAGGGTATCAGGACTTGGTTTCAGGAAGAGGATATTCTTGTAGTGGACTCGGCACCATTATTTCAACAACTTGGAATTAATTACCATATGCCCCCATTTCTGGCACGAGGTCAAATACAATTTATTACCGAAGAAGCGAATAGCTCTAGGTTAATAACCAAAAAGGGGTGGGTAGTGGAATCCAGAAATGAACATTCCAAATCAATTTTTAAATCATTTTAAGCGACAATATCCACAACACATTTTGTTAATTTGGGGGACTTCTATCGCATAGCTGGTGCATTGATAAATCGGTTTAATCGTCTGATAACAATGCCAGAGACCGATATTCAGTTTGCCAGACGTATATCAGAGCGCCTTAATGAAGTTAATGTTATTCAAGCCAAAATTGAAGCTGAAAACCTACAAAATAGGATTGTTCGCTGGGTGCAATTGGACCACACCCACATTCGAAACTTTCCACGCCTGACGATGGAATATTCGAAGGATCTGACTATTGGGGTGTATTAGATACAGTTATCTCCATATTCAGGGTAAATTCCAGAGGCAAAGACGATATTTTGAAATTGGATGTTTTGAAACAAGAAATCCCGATAAGATTCCGGACATTCTCTAGGCTTCGAAATGCAACAAAATATATGTTATGGATTGCCTACAATACAGAACTAAATGACGACGATTCTCCCCTTATAGGTTATTACTGTACCTGCAAATCTGGTTCAAGAAAATTAGGATGATTTGTTTGAAAATATGAACAGGATGTAGTTCCATGTCCAGCGTGGCTTTAGCCGGGGAAGTAGTTGTTTTCTGTTAGATATTCACAAAAAATAACTCAATTTTTATCGTGGATTTTTCAATTCACAGAAAAATATTTAATATTCAAGTGAGAATGTTTCCCCTTTCAACATTAGGAACTTGTGCACATGTTGCAAATGTTTTGTGGTTCTTGGGATATGCAAGATACCATGGTGACGTTCATTTTCCTTCGACGTGTCTCTTTGGATTCATTTCCGGTGCTGCTCATAGAAGAGCTCCAGATGATGTTGGTATTCGAATCATACTACAATGAATCATTGTATAGATTTTCCTGATTATATTTTCATTTTCAGACTGTGGAAGGTTACCCAAAAAACATGTCAAGAAATTTTCTAACGTTTACAAACATAATAATTATATTTTATGAAATCTCATCCAAAATATGACATTATAATTTTCTAAAGTTCAGAAAACTGATAATTATTTTTCAAGACATTTTATCTAGTTTTCTCTGAAAACGATGAGACACTCCGATTACCCGTTCCTGTGAATAGTTTGGGAATGAAACTGATATTTTCTTCAATATATGTGACTGTTTACGACATACGACCAAATTAGAGATTTTTTTTCAAGAAATACCAAGAAAATGGGCATAAAAAAACAATTATATGTTCCTTTCACTAACAGCTAATCATCGGAGAATACATTTATACAATTAGAGAAACGTGTTTAGCGTACTTTCTCTATACATAGTGGAATAGGCCTACAGACGATACTACTAAAAAAACGCACCGGCAACGCTACCTCTGGGGTGGTGTGGAAACGAGTTAATTCATATAGTATAATATGAATATCCAAAAAATTGCATAAAATTCATTGATTTCTAATGCACTAGTTCAAATCACCCCCTTATATTGCATTTTTATTAGCAAGAGTTGTTCTAAAATAGCCCATTTCTGTCTCCGATTCTGTCGACCTATGCTGATATTGATGACAATATCTCGGACTCCTTGAACCGTACATTATATCAAAAATTGATGAAAATTAACCGATTTTTTCTCGAAATACAGGGTGGGTATTCATTGGAAAAATAACGCATGTTTTTAAGAGACTTGGACTTAACTTGAAAACTCAACTTGAAAACGAGGGGTCGAACCACCCAATATAAAAAAATAATGTCAATTAACTTCGATCAAGATTAAGGAAGTTCATCCAGGCTAAATTGAATCTTCAATTTAATCGAAAATATAATAAACAAAAAATGGAACATTCTTAAAAACCATACTTTCTTACCTCTAGAAGAATTTATCACTGCCCTGAATCTCACACTTACAACTAACTCCTTTCAATACAAAGATTTTTTCTATGAACAAGTAGACGGCTGCGCTATGGGCTCACCTTTTTCTAGTACCATTGCTCAATTAGTCATTGAAAAACTGGAAGAAACAATATTTAAAATCCTCAATACTACTAAGTAGTCCAGAATTGAGATAGGTATAAGAGTTTGAGAAGAGTTAGAAAAATGTTACAAAACAATTATTATCCTATAAAATTCATAAACAGAATTATTAAACAGAGAACACACAAAATTTACAATCCTAACCAAAACATTAAAAAAACACCCCCACAACAAATAATTATATTACTTTCCCATACATACAAAATCTATCAGAAAATATCAAACATACCTATATTGAATATACACAATGTCCAAGTGAGCTATAAACCTCATAGTTCATTAAAAAAACATTTAACTTCCCTCAAAAGTCAAATACCATAAATTAAAAGTTCAAACCTTATCTACAGCATTCCATGCAATGATAAAGCAAAGAATATTTAGGCATGACCTCACAACTACTGAACAACCGACTCAACGGCCATAAATTCATGAAAAAATCAAATACAGCCTTAAACAAACACATCATTCAAGATGATAACAATCCAAAGTTTAAAAAAACAAAAATTTAGCCTTCGTGAGAAACACAGAAAAACAAAACAAAAATGAAATGATATATATAAAAAAAACAAATGCCTCAAACAACAGAACAGACATCAGCAATTTGAGTCAAATCCATTTTACCCTCTTCTAATTACACAGAACTGCCATATACGCAAAAAAACAATAGTTACATAAGATCCAAACATCCCCAAAATTACACAACTCGTAAAATAAACTCCCATTACCCCTATCCCAGTAATATGCAAAGAAAGCACCAAATTCCAACAAATTCATCTCACGCATGCTCCTTTCCTATAACCTACATCAATTCAGAAACGACCAGCTCGACAACTTCGTCTCTACACCGCTGCACCCAGATAATAACAGATAATACTCGTATATAAACAAAATGTCCACGGAAATGATAAACAAAAAGATAAATAAAACTCCCATAATTAACCAAATTTTAATTTAAAAATAAAAAAAAAATACTATAACAATCTTTCCAGAAAATTCAAAAAAAAACAGAATAAAGCCTAAATAAGTCCCTAGACAGGGATGAAACGTTGCCATTTATGAATGAAAGGATGTTTACAAATTGGCTAAAATGTCAGCTGGGGTCAATATCACCAATTGTTCAAATTGTGTTATAACTATCCTTAATAAGTTTTTACCATACATATTTTGTATTAAATTTTAATAAAATTGAATCTTCATAATATGTACAAAGAATATAATAACAATAAAGAAGTACTTCAAGTAGTTTAGCTTTAAAATTATAACAAATTTTATTCCTGTATTTTTTGCAACTGATAGTGAAATTAACTTTCCATTACCAGTTGCGAAAAATTTTACTTTTCGCAACTGGTGAGGAAAAGTAAGACATTTGATAACGTCAACAAGTTTTGAAATGTGTCATTTTAAATGTCAAAATTATAAAAAATTATTTGTTGAGTACCCGAAGATTATGAGCACTGCAAGCCTATTAACGCCCAATTGAACGTCTAATACATTTTAGGTGCTTTATAATGGATATACACATATCAAATGGGCAATTTAGGACGGTTACAGATATTTACAGAATAATGGAGTGAGAGTGAACTTTCAGTCGTTATCCGTGAGCAGAACTCTTCCTATCCTGCGTAATGTCTGTCTGTCAGAGTGAAAAATCGATTTTGGAATTCGTTTTAGTGAGTGCTAGTGTTTTGTGGAGTACAATTTTCGACAGGCAATGGTAGAAGTAGATTCATGGACAGACGTCTGACTCTACTATATTTTTTACTGTACGTTCCGGAGGTATTGTATTTTGTATATATGTTCTTTATTTTCATTATATGTTTTTGATGTTCTAGGGATACCATCAAAACTTGAATTTGTTCACTTCATCGGTGTTGATAATTTATTCTCGTTTCAGCAATGTTGTTACATATTTTTCATTTTGCATGTTAAGAGTGGTATTGTTACATATATTTCATTTCATTGCGTACATATTTTGAATGCCGACTTGTTCATGGTGCGGTTATTTTCGAATAGTGTTGAGTTCGGTTTTTGATATTATGAACCCTGGTTCAAATAGAAGTTTGGCATTTTGAACTTGCCAAGACTATTGTACAACTTCCAGTTGACTTTCGTAGAGGATCTTTAAGCCCTACGCTAAGAGTAATTTTGCTCATTGAGAAAATATATTTTGGGTGAATAGGCGTTATTTTGTTTTTTGGAGAAACAAAATAGTTTCAGGCCGATTTCAGTATAACAGGAGAGAATTACATACAATTCGGGGAAATTATGTATTTTCGTTTTTTTGTCGTGTAGACAGATGAGCTTACGCGTGGATGGGAAGTTTCGCTTCGGAGTTTATATTTTCTTCAGGAATTCAATATCCTCTGTTACGTTCAATTTTGACCTGAGAATGTTTTTCTCTGGAATGAATGAACTTCACTAGTTTTATGGTACGATACTTTCATTTCATTTGGCATATAACTCATTTGAAGCATCATAGTATGTTTAGGGAACGATATTGTGATACGCCACTGTTTCTAGCCAACTCTGAAATGGATTTGGTTTCATCGAATCTCGATGGTGGTGATACAATGTTGCCAATCATCCAAGTGTAATTTCTCTAGACTTGACGACGCTGTCATCGATGGTTGGAGAAAGATTGTCTCCTATTTTATCAAAAGTGTCCGTTATTATGTGTTCATCATGTTGAAGTGCATATGATGCGTATTTCATGAGAAGAAACACGGTAAATACTCGAAAGGAGGTTCTATATCCTATCCTATCCTAGGTTCTATATCCTATCCTATATCCTCTGGAGAAGCGGCATCTTCAGGTGACTGAGCAAACTATATTTGAGGGTGTCGAAGTCAATTGGTTAACTATGACGCTTGATCGATGTCAAAAATGAAACTTCACTTTCTTTCACTTGTTGGACAAAGTCAAAAGGTGAATGATGTTAGTATAAGTGATTGGTTCTGAAAAATTTATGATTTTCGAATCATCCTTCATTAGGAATACGTTTCGAACCCTATTCGGCGAATCCCGGATATATTGGTGGAGCCTGTGTGCATATCATTTGGTATTTATCCGGATTAAAAGTGTGTAGGATTTGAAAAACTTCACACCACGCCAACCGGCTTGTCGAACTCCTGGGGCAAGGCAAAGCGAATTTAACAGATGCGTTAGGGCCGAACACTATACAGTGCAACGGAATCCATTCATTTCAACTACGAGACGCAGTTTGGTGGTATTGTCCCAAGGGCGGAACCTATATCGGCCAGGCGTTTCGCTTTTGGATTTTGGTCCTGTTTTGGTTTATGGATTATGGTTTTTGGATTTTTGGAGACGGTGTTGGTTTTGTGTTGGGGTACCAATTGACCTTTGACTACTTGGGAGGACAGGGTGGCCCAGTCAATGGAATTCTGGTGTAGTGCAGACACTACGTCTACAGAGTGATTCCACAAGGAAGCTATCACAGGAGTCAAGCAGTCTACTGGGTGACTCATTAGTATAGAACGTACCACGGTGTTTCCCTCTTGAATTGGTCATATATATATATATATATATATATATATATATATATATATATATATTATATATATATATATATATATATATATATATATATATATATACATAAATTAATTACAACTGTGTTCTGGTATAACATCTGTAATTCAGTTTCTACGTTTCGACGGGTGGATCCTCGTCTTCATCAGGATTAAAAACATTACAACTCTTCAAACATAGTATTCGTTTGGACCTTCTTGGTTTGTTATGGTTTTTCGTTTTTTATCCATAATGAGGTAGTGGTTGAGTTGTTTACTTCACGATCTGCTCCAGCAGAATATGTTTGAAGAGTTGTAATGTTTTTAATCCTGATGAAGACGAGGATCCACCTGTCGAAACGTAGAAACTGAATTACAGATGTTATACCAGAACAAAGTTGTAATTAATTTATGAAAGTCAGATCCACGAACCTAAAACCCAAGAAAAACAAGCCAAATATATAAATATATATATATATATATATATATATATATATATATATATATATACAGTGCGCGTCAAAATTATGGAACAAACTCGATATTTCGCAAGCCATGTACTTTTGACGAAAATCCTGAAATAGGTCGATTTTCATTGTAAAATGCCGATTTTTTTATGTATATTCTAAAGAGGTTATGTCACTGGTTTTGACATGGTGACGTAATCAGCATTTTTTTCAAATTGGAATAGATGTCTTGTGAAACCTCATCTGAAAAGCCTTCCACTACTGCATTCAATGATAATAATTAATTGGATATTTTTTTACAGGGTGAACAAAAATTAATATTTTATTTCAATAAGAGAATAACTTGATATCCAACAAAATAGAACAGGTAAATAAGATGTTCAAAATGCCATCCACCAGTCTCTTGACAATAAGCAAATCTACGGACACATTCCTCTTGCACATTGCGAATAACTTCCGGAGTAATTCTGTTAATTTCGATCCTAATTCGATTTTTCAACTCTTGTAGATTTCGCGACCTTTCTACATAGACCTTCGATTTCAAATAACCCCACAAGAAAAAATCCAGGGGCGTAAGATCTGGCGATCTTGGGGGCCACTCTATCGGTCCGCGTCTACCAATCCACCTCCTAGGAAAACAGTTATTCAAAAACTCGCGAACATCACGTGCATAGTGCGGGGGTGTACCATCTTGTTGCAACCAAATACTTTCATTTGGTGAATTAGGATTGTTGGCGTTTGGAAAAATATATTTTTATTATTATTACATTATGATTATGAAATTCTTGTATTGTCATCGGTCCTTGATATGTGTGACAAATTTCAGATTATTCGGAAAATTGGAAGTGGGTGAATATTTACTTCCAAGATTTTATTACATTGTGAGTTATTTAGTTACAAATAAAGATAATAAAAGCGTGTTAAAAATGCAAAATTTTACTTTTTTGAGCCAATGCTCTGATCCCTTAGACTGCCCTGGCAGACTAGTGAGTCAGTGCTCTATTACACCAATGGATCCTTTCCAAATATTAATAGTTGGCTATTTCCTAGTCTGAAATGGAAACAAAAGACAATCACAAATCAATGCCATAATAGGCAAGTTAGTGTCAAATAAATGTCAGTTGGAATATCAACAAATATTCTTCACAAATTCTAAGTGAAAAGGTTCTAAAAGTAAACTATGGCTACTTTAAGTGAAACCCAACGCATAGAAATTTTAATTTTTATTGGATGCGGAGATAGAACTCAGCAAGAGGTATGCGACTTGTTCAATGCGAAGTATCCGAATAGACCTATCAGTAGTTCAGAGTCAGAGTCAGAGGAAAAATTTAGAGAAACTGGTCATGTCAAACATATTCCGAATGCTGGACGTCCTGAAATAGAAGAAAACGTGAAACTTGATGTTCTTTTGGGTGTAGAGAATAATCCTCACAATACACACACAATACAATACAATACACGACAAATTGCAGCAGACCTTGACATATCCCAAAGATCTGTATTACGTATTCTAAAAGCAGAAAAGTACCATCCATACAAAGTACAGCTACATCAACAACTCAATGATGATGATCTCGATCGCCGTGTGGAGTTCTGTGAAATAATGCAGGATTTGTGTAACCGCAGTCCACGTTTTATAAAACAAATTCTGTTTTCCGATGAGGCTACGTTTTGCCTGAATGGTTCAGTAAATCGTCAGAATTGCAGATATTGGAGTAGGGATAATCCTCACTGGATGATGGACGAGCATATTCAATACCCTCAGAAAGTCAATGTTTGGGCAGGGAAAGAAATCTCACAGGGGAGCGTTACTTGGAATTTTTAAGAAATGAACGCATACCTAGCCTTGCCGATATTTTTCCAAACGCCAACAATCCTAACTCACCAAATGAAAGTATTTGGTTGCAACAAGATGGTGCACCCCCACACTATGCACGTGATGTTCGCGAGTTTTTGAATAACTGTTTTCCTAGGAGGTGGATTGGTAGACGCGGACCGATAGAGTGGCCCCCAAGATCTCCAGATCTTACGCCCCTGGATTTTTCCTTGTGGGGTTATTTGAAATCGAAGGTCTATGTAGATAGGCCGCAAAATCCACAAGAAATGAAAAATCGAATTAGGATCGAAATTAACAGAATTACTCTAGAAGTTATTCGCAATGTTCAAGAGGAATGTGTCCGTAGATTTGCTTATTGTCAAGAGACTGGTGGATAGCATTTCGAACATCCCATTTAACTGTTCTATTTTGTTGGATATAAAGTTATTCTCTTATTGCAATAAAAGCTTAATTTTTGTTCACCCTGTAAAAAAAATATCCAATTAATTATTATCATTGAATGAAGTATCGAAAGGCCTTTCAGATGAGGTATCACAAGACATCTATTCCAATTTAAAAAAATTACCGATTACGTCACCATGTCAAAACCAGTGACATAACCTCTTCAGAATATACATAAAAAATCGGCATTTTAAAATGACTTATTTCAGGATTTCTGTCAAAAGTACATGGCTTGCGAAATATCGAATTTGTTCCATAATTTTGACGCGCACTGTATATATATATATATATATATATATATATATATATATATATATATATATATATATATGAATGAATTCGTTGAGTGAACCTCCCAATTTCTGCAACCGCTCCTTGACTTTCATTGCCATTTTTTTTTTTTTTGTTATTTTGCCAAGCTACCGATGTGTGGCTATGAATATGACTAGTTTGGCTATCGTTTGGGTCTTAATGCTTGATGCTTGATATTTAGATAGACTTGTAACATTGATTGGTATGCTCGAATGCTATCGTTTGCACTCAAACACTTTAAGTATTTGGTATTTTGTTTGGATTCAACTGTCCTTTCTTTTCTTTATGTTAATGTATACTCACAGATACAGACCATAGAGTAGTGTTATTTTTGTTACAGTAAATCAATGAATTTCTTAGAGTCGTACTTCGTATTTTTTTGGGTTTCAATCCTTTGGTAAATTGGGGTTTGAACCAGACTGTTAATAGCTATTTGGAAAAGCATAGATTAACTCGGCACCCATGTATAACTTAAGATATCCTGAGCCTAGTACAAGATGGTGTGTCGTTGTAAAATTTCAAGGGGTGATGAGAGGTCCTGCTTTTTGGTCCTAGTATTTTTTTGAATCAGTTATTCGTGTGCTTTATGCCGACAAGAGTCTTGCCGGCACAGTTTTCCAGTGCAAGACAGTTTTTAGGCAAGAGCTCAAGTACCTGTTACCTACTTTTGATTATCGTGAAGAGGCCTGTTGATTACTACTGTTCTATCCTTGATAAAATAGGAGACCTCTGAACAAGAAAGCTCATAGCGACCCGGGATCGGTAGGTTATGTTATAAAGCTACCCATTCACATACAGTTCATGTGATCGATCAGATCGAACCTGGAACTGAAAGTCTTGGAACTGCCGGCGACCTCAGATTTCATCATACACGCACAGTTTTCAATTAGTTTTCAGTCATCAACGCGGTGAGATAATGGTGAAAATGTTCAGTGACAGAAGCAGGAAAGAAAAATTGCTGCATTTCTGGTGCTACTATTGCTAGAATCAATGTGCAGAACGCAAAAAAGGTTTTTGGTGAAATAATAGCTCTTGCAATGATATGAATTGTCCCATATGCATTTGACCAAAAAATAAGAGAATGTGTCGAGGATGACCTGGAAAGTACTTGAGAATGGATGAAGAATGTTTCGAAATACTTCTGGATTCAATTGAACCCCCCATATCCAGAAAAAATATGTTATGGAGAAAGCCATCTCCAGAAAGGCGACTGTCACACTGAGATATTTGGTAATCGGATAAAGTTTAGAAGATTCCGAATTCCCAGCAATAATCTGACCATAAGTTTTTTGCAAAATCATACCAAAAACTTACAAATACATTTATAAGGCATTGAGAGTATTTTTCACAGTATCTATTGTGTCTGCATCCACAGTTTTATACAATTAAACCATCTTTTCACAAGTTTTATTTCCAACACGACGATTGAAGTACGATTTACTCTTTACTTTCCATAAACATGGTGATTCTTGATATAAGTCACTGAAACTCATCATGAATGCGGTGTTGTCCACTGTATTGTACTAACAAATTTTCTAGCTCGTTTAAAGTTCTAGACTGCCGATCAGAACTGTCGATTCATGTCCACACACGTCAGTTTCTTATCATTTCTCAATGGACTGCAGGTTTAGCCAGCCAGCGGCCTGTATTTGTTTTGGAAAAATATAAATGCAGATATTAAAATCTGTAGTCCCGGACTGCAATCCGACTGTATATAAATGGCTACCAGAAGTGAGTCAATCTGAAGTAACACTCGGGTACTCAGCGAAAGGTTCTGATTTTTGTCAGTTATGTTAGATTTTCGGTTGTTGGGGTGGTTTTCCTAAACGATTGACTCGGTAGCGGGGTGTGGCGAAAGACATATGGGGATATGAGTAGCCCCTCATTGGGGGAATATCACCCAGAGCCCGGTGTGTTTGGTGACGTATCATTTTGGTTACTTCGGGTAATAAGTAAGAATGCCTACGACACTCCGAATTGTCCACCTTCATCATATAAATACTTTTTGTCTGGTGGTGGCTTTCTAAACACCCTTTCACAGCACTAACGACAACTCAGTAAATTCTATAATTTTTATTCAATTCAGTTTCGATTATTTTCAAAAATTTGTCGGCACATGAGTCGTGGTAAACTCTTTAGAGATTGTCTACTTACGAGAGAATAAGCAAAAAAATTATTGTGATTTCTGAATCAAATTTTTTTTTCGAACAAAAAAATTTGTAGGGCCTACGGTCCTTCCTGGCAGTCGACAAACAAAGTTAACCTGAGAAATTATCCTACGATTGACTCGGTGATAAGGCATACCTCATTTTTGAAAACTTCTTAGTTCGCGAAAGAATGTTTCGCGAGAAGTTTCCCAAACATTCGATTGAATGAACTTATGTTGGGGATAGAGATTCCTTTGGAAAAATTGATGATAATTTTTTATTCCATCTATCTAGGATGGAATTTTCAGTTTCAGTTCATGAATTTTCTCTGTCGTTTCAGGGGAAAAGCGGCCAATTTATAGGGGGAAAAGCTGCCCAATACAGGATCCACTGTAAAAATACAAAACATCTGTAACTACTTTTTCTGTGGAACTACGGTCATAGGTATGGAATGTCTTCCTCTACCCTATCGGTCGTAGTCGTTGAAAGGTCCACTCAACGCCGGTCGTAGACTTTAGGGGCAAAACTTCTGCCAAAATAAATTCCTCTCAAATTCATTATTTTTTGTATTACACAAAATCATATATTATAGCTGAGTAGTAATTCAAATGATATTATGAACCAAAAAATTTCGTTACATAAAAAATTCAAAATACTTGGAAGCCTCAGAGATTTGATTTTTCATCAATTACCTGAATGCTTTGGTTTGGGAATTTTTCTTAATCTAATTTAAAATAAAATTATAATTTGAGTGTAACTAATAAACTTATTCATTCGATACGATAATATACGAATAGAACAAATATTACTCAGACCAAGTATTTATAATTCAAATCGGTCATAACAATTCAAACTGGGTATACGACCCAGCTACACTTCTACCAATTGAATGTTTTATAGGAAGTCTGAAGGAAAAAAATTATCTCGGTACGAAATTTCTATTTCAAATGCTTCAATGTAGAAAATACATGTACGAACTGATTTAGAACGAATATAATAATATAAATCTATGATAATAATACGATCAATAATAAAAAATATTCACTAGGTACTTGATAATACTTATGCTAACATAGAGATCCTCAGTCAGTGCGGTTTACAAGCAATATTTGATTCTGATGGTATGATACTTCAAATGATTTGGGCAACTTCTATTTGAAATATGATAATATCCGTTCCAAAAAATCGTTATTCCCTCACATGAATAATTCTTATACGTATGAGATTCTAGAACAATACAAAATGCAAAATATACATTTCCAACAAAAACTAAAACTGATGTATTCGAAAAAGACTTGCACAGTGAAAAATAAATTAATTTTCAAAATATGTGAAGAATATATATCTCAATGATGAAATTCGAGAAATCATCCAACCGATTAGATTTTCAGACAAAATAACATCTGGAAACTTTGCTAATACTAATTTTAGAAATCAGGTAAAAAAAGTTATTTCTTCCAAAAATGGTTTGAGCCTATCTTCCCATAATGAGTGATGGAAAAAAAAACAAAGAATCGGCATTTGTTTAGAAAGTATATGCGGTGACATCATTCTGTTTATCTGATCTCCTGGCAGAAACGTATGATACCGGGTTTTCCTCAATTTTTTTTTCATGAAATTGAGTACTTTGTCTTATTACTCAGCGCACAATATTTCATTCACACGTACTGCCAAGCTCAGTTGTATTCATAATCAGTCTGGAATCCTAGGATGTAGAATCTAGTAACATTTTCAGTTTAGAATGCTCTTCACGCATTCGAGTTTCTTCAGTTTGATTTTTTCCACTGGTCATATTTGCCAGCTCAGGGTCTGCTCCAGCATTTTCATTTTCACTACTCATATTTTCCTGCTCAGGGTCTCTTTTAACCTGCCGTTTTTGGGCATGAGATATCACACGAAAGACTTTTCTGAAAGTGGTCCAACGTTTGGGTCGATCATGATTCCTTTCTCGACTTTTGCTGAATTTTTCACGAAATTCTTTCCTTGTGTATCGGTTAGAAACGAAAATGGCTACAGCAAATACTCCCTGTAGTGCTTCGATAATGTCATATACTTCTGGGTTTCCATAGGGCACCTTGGAATTTCTAAGTGATACATCTATGATCCAAATGGCTGTAGTTAACCATGTTAAACAGCATGATTGGGTCCTGTAATAGTTTTTCATATAATTAGAGTACATTCAAATGTTCAGTAAAAACATTGTACATTTGAAATCGTTACCAAAACTTTTACGCAAGTATGCTAGAAACAGATAGGATAACAAACATTTCTGTTTTTTTTTTCAATGTAGTCAGTAAAATACAATGTTACATCCTGAGGAATTTATAGAAGTTGGTTTCAAGCGTTCTGATGGCGCGCTCGGCTATGAATATTGTAGGACCGATTCCGTAATTTCATATGATAGTTCGAAATTTGGAATTACATACCCTGATCGGTTTGGAGATTTTTCGGGTACCTATATATAAGCTTCAAGATATTCGCGAAAGACTTGGTATTTCTTTGTCTGTTACAATGACTACCATATTCATTTTACAATTTGTATTATGCGAACCGTGAGTTCTCATTTCATCCAAATCAATATGTCATAGACCGTAGAAGCGATGTATGGAGGTAGGCAATCTCCGACATTTTTTTTGGGCCGATTCATGGAGTTCCGTGGGGATTGAGCCTTTGACATTTTGTTCAACGATATTTTTTGATATCGTACGCTTACATCATATTCATTTTATCTCTGATGGCAAACATTTGCTTCGACAATTCTAGCCTTGATGAATTTGATTTGAATCGAGTACCGATAAACGTTTCAAAATATCTTAAGAATGTTTAGAGACATTTTGCCCCATATGCAGTATGGTTTCAATGATGGATATTTGAGTCATTTCACCCGATTCAGCCTACGTATCGTTGAAATGAAGTCAGATGCTTTAATATCAACGTTTTTCTTTGGTAACCGCCTCCATATCTGAAGTGGGATCTTTTCAATCATATATTTTAAGATTTTCAATATTATTATAGCTTTTGCAGGTATAGTCGGAGAACAAAACAGTGATATATGCTATGATTTCATCCTCCGCCTACCATCCGAATGATGACCGAATTTGTCAACACTCATCATGCGATTGAGATTGATGCGCATGAAGTAGAGTTGTAATCAATTTTAGTGAGTTCATTGACGTATTACCGGTTCTCTGATTGGTCAGGGTTTCCAGCACGTTAGTATCTAACACACTCTGACAAAAAAGTTTTTTTTCCGCCCACATGAAAAAAACAAGGCATCCCATTTCACGTGTACCCATAACACCCAGATAAAAAAAAAACATTTTCTGATAAGTTGGGTACTCACTTATAGTTGAACTGGCTTTTGGTCTCCAGCCATCTGATGTGGCATCTGTATAATTTGTTGTATTGACGGATGAGGTATATGTTATATACCAAAATGCCGAGACTCAATAACATCAGAGGCCCAACAGTTATGAAGAAGAATAGTGGCTTTCCTTCTGAAAGAGATAAATTAAGTTATGATATTTTTTGAAACGTTTATGTATAGTTTTGAAAATATTAGAAAAAATAAATTATAAATTTTTATATTATAGAAAAGATGAAATGAAATATTACAAAAATATGGGCTATGAAAATGCATACATTCCGCAATCGCAATATTGGTATAATATAACTTGAGGGATATTGGTAGTCGATATATTAAAAGATTGCTGTGAAAGTATTGGAGAAATATTTTCAAAATATTTCGCGACATGGGCAGAATAAAAATATCACTTGAGATATATCATTGAAATATGTTGAAATACCGTAATGAAAACGTGGAAATATTTTGAAGGCGAAGTGGACAGGTTGAAAAATTTTAACATTCAGCAATATCGGCTCAATATCATTCGGATATATTGGTGGAATATCAGATGTCAATCAACAACGCAATATTGACCCAAAATAAATTTCAAAATCACAAATTAAATACCCATTATATAACGGCTTGAGTCAACAGGATTCCCGTGGTTCATTGCCCCTTAATGTATCACTATTTCGATTTCTTATAGGCAATTTTTCGAAAAGAAGTCTACAAAATAGATTTATTTTGAATAACTCGGCAACGCCGCGACGGAACTCAAAATTGAAAGAATCGTTGAGCAGCCAATGGAACAGCCGATCGGAATATATGAAAATATACCGGGAGTTTCATTTGAAAAAGAACAACTTTGGTTAGCCACGCATCAATGATGCACCCTGTATGAATGAACATTATTTTGGAAGGTGGTCTTTTTGACAAAAAAAATATAAGAAATCGAAATAGCGATACATTAAGGAGCAATGAACCCCGGGAATCCTGTTGACTCACCCTGTGTATATATATATATATATATATATATATATATATATATATATATATATATATATAGATATACATGGACGGCCGGTAACCACCCTTTGAAAAATGTCGCATACGACATGTAACATAGTAACAAACACTTTGCTACAAAAATATGGGGGAGTCCAAGTTGCCCGATTTTCGAAAGCCATTTAAAATTTAGTGCAGACCTTCGCCGCTGAAGTGCGCTGCTTATATACTTTGTTTATGTTATAGTGTTTGAAACGTATACTTTCGAAGGTCACTGGGCTTCCCCCCATTTGGCAACACAGGGGATGCACACAAATATCATTCGTTTTAGATTGTCATAAAAAAATATGTATTCTTTCCGCGCACAAACGAAAAAAATTGTGGAGGCTGCAATTGCCTCCTAAATATTTGAGAATGAGCCTGGTAAGTACTTTCTCGATATTAAGCCATTTCGAAAATAGTATATTATTTAACGAGCGGTAATGTAGATCATAACTCACGCAGATGAAGTTTGCAGCTCGAGCCGCAGGCGAGTGTTGTAATTCATCAAGTGAGTTATGACCATTACCGCAAGTTGAATACTATACTTTATCTACGACTATAACGATAAATACTAAGATACAAGTACAGAGAAAGAACTTCATTCAATAACAATGCTATAAATTTTTTATTGTAATTTCAAATTTTTTTCATTAATAAAATTAACTGTAATGTTCAAACAACCAGTAAACTGAATATGTGGGACTGAATTATGCAAGTTACCGACGAGCGGCGAAAACAATGCCCTGTATATAAATTACAGTGTGGTAATTTTAAAAATGTAGCAATGTCTTCCCCCATGGCTCCAAATGTATTAATGCCAATTCTTTGTGAGTGATATTTTCCATTTTGAAATATAAAGAATAATATCGTTTGCGATATATCAGTAGGACGAAGATTTACATATTTCTCAACTATGGTATAAAAATTTCCCGTAACAGTTAATTTTCTGGCAATTTTTGTTTTTGTATTTGGTACACTGACCATAAAAATAGATCCATGATCTTCTAAATCTGTAATTTGCATAGAGTGCAATTCTGCTGCACGACAAGCACCCATAATGCCCATTATTGAAGCAACCTTAAATAAATTATGTAATTGACTAGATGATAAAAACGATTGAATATTGTGAGATCTACTACCTTTGTCGCCAGATATTTCTCATCAGGAGCTTTATTTATGAAATTATTGAGTTGTTCTGGCCTAAAAGTTTTTGCTTTTTTAGCTACATGTTTCTTTGATTGACGTTTAAGAAACGCGCGTAATTTCAAATTATTCTCTATATTGATTCCATTATTTATGTTGAGTGTGCTTCTTAGCATGGAGTAGAAAGTCCATAGGGACGATGCTTTATATTTAGTGCTAAGTTCACTAAAATATGCCAAAAGTACATTTTCTGTGAACGATGACTCAATGTTCTTGCTGCTACACCAATTTCGAGAATTTTTGTATACACCTTCATATTTGTTTTGGGATTTATCGGGCGATAAATTCTGTATGGTAACATTAGCTACTTGTCTTATTTCTGGAGGTGTACATAATAATTCATCTTCACTATCTGAATTCATCTTTTTCAGCACAAAACTAAGAATAATTAGGTATTAACTTAATTTGAAAACGTCAAAATTATTCAAGTGGCATTACTCCCCTCAATAACAATAATGGACTGTTCCCTTTCGGCCAAACGGCTTGCACAGAAGAACAGAGCCACCTTGATATTCGGTTCGTGAATAGTTCCAAGAATCTTTTCCGATTTATTATAGTGAGTTATTATAACTCACGTTGTTTGTTTATAGATACTATTAACTCCTCAAAAGCAGTTGAATAATCAATTTATAATTAAATAAGAGTAGATAAAGGTACTTTACAATGTTATACACTCAAACTATTTCTCATGAAAGATTCAACAAAATGCCACCAAACTTTCGCTATCGTCTCAAGCAAAAGAAATATTAATTTGTTTCTTTCATTGAATGAAAACAATCTTCATATAGAATACTTACAAAAATATATTCTTTTGTTAGTTGAGAATTTTGGGAACCAGAAAATCTATATTCTCGTAATATTTCTTGTATTTGATTTGAAATTATTCAGTTTCGGTTATTATATTATGTACCACGAAAGTTACTAAATGAGGTCGTTCAAAATGTATTATTAATTAACTGAATGTAGGAATCTGGGGTATTCCGAGGTTCAAGATCACAGATGAATCATGAACATTTTTCAGGTAAACGACTAAAATTAATTCAATTTAATCAGAACATGTTACTGTTCAAATGTACAAAAAAGATGGCATTTTTTGGGTGTGTGACACAAGTTATGTTGTAAAATCAGTAGCCGATTGTTCTAGAAATATACCAAAAAATAGACGCACTAATGAATTGAAATAATCTATACATATATAATTACATGTCCTGACTGACTGATTCAATAACTTACGATCAACGCCCAGACCAAACCACTGAACACAAAGAGCTGAAATTTTGATAGCGTATTCCTATGATGACATGAGTAACCATCACGGGTGAAAATCAAAATACCCTGAGTGTTAAAGTTAGAGTCATGGAAACTGGTATTTGGCCTTTTCTTTTCAAATAACGAAACACGTATTTTAAGATTATTGGAAATTCAACCTCTGAAGGGGTAAAAGGGTTGAATGGGAAACATTCTCAATTGAATATTGATAGAAAGATTTTTTTGTGAATTGAGAATGTTTCCCTTTTCAACATGAATACCCCACAAGAGGTTATCTTGACGATGGAAGATAGTGACTAAAGTTTATCTTTCAGTCGCAGATGATTCCACATCTGATTTTATGAACATCCTGTTTATATTTTCAACAAATCGGTTGAATGGGGTTCGGAAGTTTGTACAGTTTTCGAATTGGGTTCATAAAAATTGGTATTTGAAGCCTTTGTTAAAATTAAAAAAAAGTGTCTTCAGCAATCCAAAATAATAATATAAGAAAGGGGTCAAATGGGAGGTAAAACTTTTCATAGGGGTTCTGTTACATTTTAAGTTAGGATCATCAAAATGGATATTTGAGGTCTTTGTTACATATGAAGACATACGCTTTCCAGTGTTTTCAGAAATGCAACTACTAAAGGGGTGAAATGAGGGCTGAACATGTTTATTGGGGTTCCGTAAGTTTTTAAGTTAAAATAATGAAAATTGGTGTTTTGGCTCTCTTATTGAAAATACCATACCTACAGGGGTGAAATGGGATTGGTTAATTTATAATAGTCGTCACAAAGTATTACTTCCGCTGTCAAATCAATTATGCCACCCAAACGAGATAACGGGAAACAAAATCACGGAATAGCGGGATAACGGGATAATGGGAAACGGTATAACAGAAAACGGACAAAGCCTCAGCCATAAGCTAGATGGAACCACACGAAGCAAAACATAGGGAAAATAGCTAGTTGAGAATAATATAATAATAGCAATAATATATTTTAGGAAGAAAACCTTATAAGTGAGAGTTCTAAGTGGTACAGAAAACCGAATGGAAGAGGAACATTCTTCCACAGATCTTGAAAACTACTCAAAATTATGTATTTATATTAGAGGAAAGTGACCAAATATGGAATACCGTTTTGATTTTCAGGCATAACTTTCACAAATTTTATAAATAAAATACTTTTTGTGGTAATTATCAACAATCATATATTTGCACTTAAGTTTGTAACAATTTTAGATTATTTTGTTCAGTTTGAGGTAAGAAAAATTTTCAAAAACTAAATAACGATAAAGGTACCTATATATGGAATAGGTACCCCAAATATGGAATTCTATAATCACTATGAAAAATTAACCTTAACTTATAAGAAACTCTTTGAAAACTTTGGTATAATGAAGAAATGAACACAAATTATTTACAAAAATCGCAAATCCAGGTATCAAACTCTGGCCCAGCGCAATCATTATGTGCCCAGAGCCCACACATGAGGCACTTGATCCATGTTTCCCCATGAGTGTCATTCGAAAACAGCATACCACAGAAAATACACTCCGAATCTTCAGAGTCTGGAGCTGTACATCCTATCAAGGCATCGGGTTCGCTGTCTGTATCAAACAGCATCACCTCCTCATCATCTGAATCAGACATAGTCTTTTCTTTTGGTTTTTTTTCCTTTTGATTTCTTCTCATTCTGTTTTTATTCTTGTTTTTGCTAATTTGTTTCTTTTTCTTTTTTTCCTGTTTTGTCTATAAGGTCATTCTTATACGGTGACGACGTGATGACTGCTGCAACAGATGCTTTTCTTCCTCTATTAGAAGGTTTCCTTTTCTTGTTTGGTACGGGACTGATGTCATACGGAGACACTTATCCTAAATCACTGCGAGATAGTCCGGAAGTTGAGGGTACAGGTTCAATATTTGTATCTTGTCTGGGTGTGACAGCTTCAGTTAAAGGCATACAATTATCAGGTGTTCTTAAACTGGCCATCGATGGTACTTCAGGTTGGTGACCTGATGCCATTTATGTAACGTTGACTGTGCAACCATCTTTAACTGCATCTTGTTGCGCAGCAAGATAGTCGACCGCAGTGAAAATATTTTTATTCAATGGCCATAAGCCAGTTACACGAAAGCCATTTGCTGAAATCTCACCAGTTTGCACTTTCAAATAAGCTCTGCCAAACAGTGAGTCTACTTTTTCTTTGCTAAATCCAAAGGCTCTAGCAAAAGACGTGCCAGTTGGTCTTCTCACTGATAGCTTGTCCTTATGGCGTTTCAGAAATAATTTAAGCCATTTTTTTCCAGCCATGCCAGTCGCACCAAATGGATTTTTCAACTGATTACGACTTGCTAACATGTACGCCATTCTTCGAACATCATTTCTCGTCAAGCCATGAAATTTGCTCTCCATCGTCAAAATGTAGTCTACCAAAAGATTTTCAAGGGTTTTCCCTAAGACAGTTTTCCTTCCGAGTGTAGTAGCTGCGGCTTCTTCTGGAGAAAATTCGTTTTTCTGACAAAAACGAAACAAGGTAGATCTTGGCACATCGAAGTATTTTGCAGCTTTCAAATAACCCATTTTTTTTTCTCGTACTAATTTTATAGCTTCTGCCATATGCTCTGAATTCCATTCTTTTCGCTTCGTTTTCCAATTGACGCCCGCCATTCTGATAAAACCCGAAAAAAAAAATAATTAACAAAGTCATTAAGTCAGCTGATACGTCACAGTGTCCAATTATGGAATAGTCCACAATTGGACACTGTGATCCGTCCATATTTGGATTTTCCAACTATTTCAAACTGATATTCACATATTTATATTTCAGAAAGTAATACTATCTAATACCGCTAGAACATACTAAAGAACATCTAAAGGGTCTCTAAAAGTTATAAAAACAATACTGTGTGCACTTTCTGTACGAAAAATAATTATTTTTTACGTACCTTAGAAAGTTATGCGGCAGCGATAAAACAAAACACTGTCACTACGACGAAAGGGCTGGCTCGACTGACATGCTACAACTTGTACGCGTAAATGGGAGTAGAAAGAGACATAAAATCACTGTTTATTGCGTGTGTGAGTTTGCATTTGAGAAAAATGGGGGTATTCCATATTATGGATACTATTCCATATTTGGTCACTTTCCTCTACCGAAGAAAATTATTCACTGTGGTATTGAGGATTTGAAAGAATAAGAAATAATGAAATTGAATAAAAATCATTATGCTCAATGTATTCATAATAACAATTTATTTAAATCTTCTTGGGAGGAAACCAAGGAAAAATAAATCCAAATAAACTGGTGTACCATTAAAAACACATTTTCGAAATTGAAAGTAGGTATCGAGAAAAAGTGTCTGTTTTTTTTTCATAATGAAATGATGAGTTATATCAATATATTTTACTGACGAAGGACTGATAACAGAGCTTTTTCTCGAATCCTAAAACAATGTTTCCACAAATAAAAATATTTTCCAAACATGCGCTATGGGATAATCATTTTTTTTCTTATATAACATATGTTGTACCAAACTCAATCGATTCGGGATGACATTCTGAGAAAAACGTATTTTTCGATTTTTTTCAACAAAAAACAAAAATAAAAACAGCCCTAGCTTTTAGGCAAAAACTCAATAACTATCGATTATCCGGAAAATTAAAAAAGAGGAGAAATTTCCTATGATAATGTTACTCTCGGAACTGTATCCCAGTTATTTATAATTTTAATTCAACGATGAATTAAAACAGGGCTCCACGTGTGCGTTACGGCAGGACTACAGCACCTCTCGAGAGAGCAATGCACATAACATATTTTTTATATTATTAAATATAAATTAAAAAATTCTAAAAAATTATTGTATTATGTATCATTGAAAGAATGTAATTTCGTTGGGATATTTTTTTTCAATCAATTTTGATAATTCAAGGCTATTGTTATTTGAGTAGTTTTTTTGGAACCGCCGATTTTAATAAAAACCGAATAATTGTTCACAGAATGACTCCATGATTTTCTTGCTTCCTGAAGCACATTTTACATCTGTACTCAATAATATCACGCTATAAAATTGTTTAACGTTGATTAGTTTGTTAATTATAAATTTCTAAAGATAACAAAATATGAGAAATCGTGTACACATTGTTAATTTCTTTTATTTATATTTCACATTATTATCAGTTAATGTTGTCAGGATTTCATAACGCTTTTCAAAAAATTTGTTTATACAATATTTATAAACAAATGGATAAGTTGAATATTTTCCAAAAATTATTTTTTCGCATTCGGCTGCTGAAAGTTTATCATGATTAAACATTCCTATTTTTTTTTATTATTTGGATAATATTTAGGTAAAGAATTCATTTTTTCTTTGAAATTCATAATTGGTTATTCTCTACCTAATAGGTTTTTTTTTAATTAATTATGTAATGGTTTATTACCTATTTTAACAATTAGTTATAAACAAACTTTGATTGGCATTATATTCTTTTAATGGTTCAAAAAACAACAGAAACAACTATATACAACAAACTGTTCAAAAAAATTTGCTTGTAATTTCAATAGAATTTTCTAGAAACCTCAAAAAAAAAATGTGTAAACAGTTTTTTGTATATGGTTGTTTTTGTTATTTTTTGCAACACTCAAAAAAAATTAAGCCAATCAAAGTTTGTTTATAACTAATTGTTAACTAAATAAACAATGCAACACATAAATATAACTGTTCACTATGTTATTGCGCGCAAGTGTTGAAAGTATAAATTTCAAAATAAGTTTTAGAAATGTAATTTCAAGTCAACAGTTGAACTAAAAGTTGATTACTTCCTATACTGGTGTTAAGAGTCAACAATTTTCTTTACAATTTTTATTATCTACAAATATGATATAACATTCAAATGTTTTTTTAAATTTCATTGACATTAATATTTATTATACAATCTGAACAACTAGAAATATTCCTTCTGCACTTCCCATGTTTTTTTTGTCATTTAGTATTCTTGTAGGAGGGATGGAATGAACAGTATTGGCCGCCATCAAAAGAAGGCTTTTGGCAATATTTTTCTAATTATCCTGCGAATCCCCAATTGAATTTATTATTTAAAATTTCCATCCCTATGTCTTTTGATAGTACTTAAGTTTGCCCTTTCTTTTACCAGTAAAGTGACCAAAGACCGGCGAAAACACTGACCAGTATAGAACTTCGGATCTGTCAGTTTCAAGAACTCTACTGGTATTTTCCTGAATGTATAGATACCACTGGATTTTTGGTAAATTTCGATAAAAATTAAAATAAGAGTGGTCAACCGTAGTGAGAGATCGTGGAACGTTAGTATTTGAATCGGGAATTTTAACTATTAATGAAGACTAATAAGCAAACAATATACCCAATATAGTTTACTGCTTTTATCATGGAATACTTATTGTCTAGTATAATTTTTAGGAAGTCTTCTAAGCAATTATTCCTTGAATATTTTCAGAATGAATCGGAGGTAGATTATTTTTAAAAATTTTTTAAAAACTTTTGCTAGAATTCGGAAGCCGAGTTATATATATATATATATATATATATATATATATATATATATATATATATATATATATATATATATATATATATATATATATATATATATATATATATATATATATATATATATATATATATATATATATATATATATATATATATATATTATATATATATATTTTTTTTTGAAGTGTGGGTTTTCTTGAATCCTGGTATATTTATTTTTGGTTGCAGGTTTTTAGGTTTGGGATTCTTGTGTAAAAATAAAACTTTCTTATATCATGCTAGACGTTTCGCCCCTGGCCGGAGGTATCTTCAGTAGGTTTTTTTTAATAATTAATTTTTAATTTTTTGTTCTGGTAATTAACAATGACATCTGAGAAGTAAAACATTTTGTGTTATGATTAAAATGAAAATAGTAGTTGTTGACATGTGCAAGGGAGAAATGTTAAGTCTGAGGGGAAGGGTGTGGCAGAAAAACGATGTTTGTACGTACCTTGGCGATCATCATTGTGAATATGACTCATTTTGTATTATTTATATTTGCTATTCCTTAGTGTGGTAAGTTCTGAAGGTTTTATTCTAACACAATGTCGAGAGCGACGTGGCATTGGCAGTGTATTCGACAGCTTCAATGTGTTTATGGGGGGTTTTGTTTTGCGGTAAAAATTGTTGGTGTACCTGTTGGCTCGATTTCTATTCTTACTTGAGTGGGTGGGGAACTTTGGGGGCGATATGCGTATTGTTGTTAGGAACTTGTTAAAAGAGTATTTATGTTATTTATTTTTATACTTTTTGTTTGTTGATTTTACTGACTATCTATGCAAATGAGTGTATGTGAGGTATTTGTGTCTTATAGTATTGTGTGGTATAATTGGCTGAGGTTATGTATGTCTGTTCTATTATTCATAGCGTTATAATTTTTTATATGTAAATCATTTCTTTTATTATTCTTTTCTCTTTGTCGTTTTCGTGTGCCAGAATTTTTGTGTTATCGAAATTAGGGTTGTGATTCTCGATTAGGATATGTTTGTTTAAGGCAGTACTGGATCCTTCCATGTACTTGTGCCCATTAAGTCTGTAACATAAGAGTTGGGAGGTCATACCGATATCAACTTGGTTGCAGTCGTTGCACGGGATACTGTATATTAAATTAGCTTTCTTCATTTTTGGATCTTTACTTTTAATAGGGGTGTACAGTTGTTTGAGTGAATTATGGGATTTGAAGCTAGTTTGTATGTTGTGTTTGTTTAAAATGTTTTTTATGTTCTCTGATAGACCTGGTATATATGGAATGGTTGTGAAAGTGTTAGTAGTAGTATTATTCGTGTTATGTTGTGTTGAATTATGAATTTTGTGTGTTCATTGTTTTATGATTTGGTTTATTAAGTGTAATGGGTAGTTATTGTTGATGAGAGTGTTGCTGATTTTATCTAGAGCGTTTTTTCTTAATTCCGGACTGCTCAGTATGAGGGCCCTATCTGCTAGGTTTATAACTACCCCTCTTTTTTGGGACATTGAGTGGTTTGAGTTGTAATTCACGTATCTGCCAGGAGATGACGGTTTTGCGTACCATTCTGTTATGATTTTGTTTTTGCTTTTCATTAGGGTAAGGTCCAGGAAATTGATTTTGTTGTCTTTTTCTTTTTCTATGGTAAATTGTAATTTTTTGTGAAAATTGTTCAATTCGTTGAGAAGTTCATTTAAATGATTGTTTGGGACTGCCATGATACAGTCATCAACATATCGCTTGAAAAAAGGAAGTGTGAAGTTTAATTTATTGAGGATCGTTTCTTCCAAATGTTCCATAATAATTTGGGCAATGGTACTAGAAATAGGGGATCCCATTGCGCATCCACTGATTTGCTGGTAAAAATCATGTTTGTACTGGCAATAATTAGTTGATAGGGTTAGTTCTACTGCTTTGATGAACTCATCTTGTGTAAGAGGGGTGTGGTCTTCGAGGAGGTGCCATTTTTCATTCAATACGGTATTTATGAGCTCGTTAGGTATGTTAGTGTGAAGGGATACAACACAAGAACACAAAAGGGATACAACACAAGAATCCCAAACCTACGAACCTCCAACCAAATATATATATATATATATATATATATATATATATATATTTATGCATGTGAAGGAGATATTATATTTATATTAGATGCAGATTCATTAACAACTGAATAATAAACTCAAGTCAAAATCCCACATTTGATAGCGAGAAGGCAATAATCAGGCTCTTGTCTCGATTCATATCAGTAAAACTAGTTTCCATATCACTTTGATAGAGTAGTACTACGATTCGAGCGTTGCGTGCACCATCTAACAGACTATTCAACCTCAATATAGTTATTTATGATTTCTATCGATGTTGAAAGAATGTACCTTTATCTTTCGAATAATGTTGCGATTCTATTTTCATGGAGGAACTATTTTTCTGTTTTTTATTACTTTCCACAATTAAAAACTGAAAAAAGAAATCCAATGTGGATGAATAACTTTCATTTCTGGAATCGATATTGGACGAATATTATTCATTATTATTTCTTAAAATACAATATCACCGATATTTTCCATTTGTGCTCATCCAATATAGAATAATAAAACTCTTCAAATATTATTGGCAAATAACATAAGATGAATGAATTGATTATGAACACTGAATAAAATTTTGATCTACCGATATTGGGAGGAGCATATTATTGAACATAAAAATGATATTGTTTTCAAACTTTTTGAACATTATTGCTACAATATTATATTGAATTCGATACTATTGGAATATTGTTAATACAATATCAACCCTTATGGGATCAATATTATTTTTATATTTACAATATTGAAGTGAGTATTGAAATGAGCAATTTTATCGTAATTCAACCGATGATCCGGTATCATACTGTGATTTCTATCTACCAGATTTTCACAACCACTATGAATTCTTCTCAAAGACTGTACAGATAATTTCAATTGAATATATCTAGTTCAATAAGCCACAAATACATTGATATATCTTATGAAATAATCTTTCAATATTTCAAAAATACCCATGAAGAACATGGCGCTCTGGGCTATCTCCTTTCAGTATCGTTCAGGCTGAATATGTCTGGACCCTTATTGTTAACCGACAAAACCAAAAAGGAGGAGGTTCTCTAGTCGACGCGTATATTTTTTTCTTATGTATGACCACGCATAACTTTTTACTGAGACGTCCGATTTCGATGATTTTTAAGTGGATAGGGTGTACCTCGAAGTTGGTCCCATTTGAATTTGAAAGATGAAATCCACCCCTGAAGGTAGCAAAATGAAGGATATTGATCACTCACCCTCTTTAACCGATTCTATCAGGCATAGCTTTGTACTGGGTTCTTCGATTTGGATTATTCTTTTTTTATTAGATAGGGTATACCTCATAGTTGATCATATTTGGATTTCGGATGGCATTATTCACCCTTACGGGTAGAAAAATAGGGGATAATTGATTTTCTACTTGTGAACATTGGACACATATGTAGTTGACAATGACAGATCGCTACTGTCATTGTTTTTGTTCTCCTACATCCGTCACAATCATTATATTCTATGAGAGGATGAAATGATATACAAAGTAATGAAATGAACTAACCAGAACAACAAAAATAATTTATATTACAACAAATAGTAAAAGTAGATATTCACATCATTTAACTGGTAATAGTTGAAGTAAGGTGGCTAAGTAAGTATTTTGGAGGTAATCAAAAAACCAGTAGGTAGTAATCAGTAGATTTCAGCCACAAAAAAGTGAAAAATAAAAACTTTTTAACAAAAAATTAAACCGACGAAATACGGAACTGGAAAATAAAAAATAAAATAAACTTTCTTAGTCTCAATAAGTAAGCTCCTCAACTAATGTGAGTACCTGATTTTTGAGTCGGCGCTAAACGAACAATCATCGAAGATCATTAAATTACTTCAAAAAAATTATCAGAATATCACCGCGCAACTCGATGTCATCAGTTTACGCCTTACCTAATTCATTTGCTTGTTTGTTTGGCGCCGACTCAAAATTAGTTACATTAGTTTAGGAGCTTAGTTATGGAGACTAAGAAGGTTTATTTTATTTTTCACTTTTCAGTTCCGTATTTCGTCGGTTTAATTCTTTGTTAAAAAGTTTTGCACATATTACTTTACTGAATGAAAAAAATACTTTCTATTTTGTTTCCAATATCTATCAATATTTGTTAGTAGAAATATAGGAAGCTTTGTTATTCATTTAATATCAAAATTATTTTTATTTTTAGAATAATACTGTTTTCTTTTTTGTTTGAAAATAAGTTATTTCTCAAATATAACCTAGAATTTGTCACCTTCCATAATACGACCATTAGAAGCCAATCAAGATTTTTCCAAACGCTTTTAGATTCATCTGTATGTATGTATGCATGTATGAATGTAGGTAATGGAATTTTTGGAATCAATTTCCATTCTCTTCCAGGAGTCCGAATTATTTGATATTTTGCACACGTATTGAGAGCCCATGACAATACCATAATTTCATAGCTATGACCTGGTATTCTGACAAGGATCGTCAGAAAAAAATTATTTAAATTCCAAAGATATGGGAGTCCGGTCCGGTCGCTCCAAAGTTGATTAGTGATTTGAAAGCGTTATCCAATCCGAAAGAGATCTTGAAATCCCCGAACAGTGGGAATGAACCCCCTGTGCATATCCTATTGAAGTTTGGAACCTACAAACAACCTAGTTGAAATCGACAACCCGCTGGAAATTGGAATCTGGGCTGCAATGAATGGGTTTTTTCGAGAGCCGATCTACTGTAGGTACTGGGCACCTTGCTTGCCTCCATTAGAGATGACTTGATCAAAATCACAGGTATAAGTTCTCTATTATCAGGTAGAACCAAAGTGAATGAACGCTCAGGTGCTCCTGCTGAATGGTAGAAAATGGATATAGTCCCTACACTCCCAGTGCCTGAAGGTAACTTAAATCCAGCTAATCCTCCTACCGCATTTCGCAGAAGTTGTAGAATCGTAATCCCTAATGCCTCAGCTTGAAGAAATATTCAAAATATCGAAATTTCGAACAAATTTTTAACAACTTCCATCAATGTCAGAAGGTGGAATGCTCGAAACGTTGCTTCAGTTCAGGAGCGGAATCAGCTCTGGTGCGTCTTTGGAATGTCGGCTCTGAAATTCTAGTAATAGTGATAGGAGACCCCGAGTCAAAGATATGGGGAATGCACTGATTGTTCCCAGCCTAATTTACATTTCAAAGATATGGCGAATGCACTGGTCATTCTCAGCACATTAGCCACAATTTAGTAATAACTTCCATTTCATCGAGTTTTTCTCCCATAGTCTTCTTTAGTCTTTTGTAGCAATATGGACTAAAAAGTTGAAAACAAAATTATAGTTTAGAAAAACTGAAAAACACGCGTATACAGCAATAAGAACCAAAATGTTGAAAATCATAAGAATAAAATCATTGCCCAATTTTTACTTATGGTCACATTCAGATCATTCGGATTCGACTCGATTCCACATTTCATATAATCGGGAGTAGTAAATTATAGAATATGTTTTTTTTTTATGTTCTGGTTCCCACGAAAAGGGATATCCTGTAATGTTCAGAGAACATCGTGGGAACCAAGGGAAAGAAGGTAGGAGTTGGTGTTCTTCTTAAATTTCTGGAGGTTGTATGCCTCGAGGAACACCTCCCTAGGCAATGAGTTCCAAAGCCTCGCTGTTCGTTGGATGAACGAGTCTTTGGAAAGTGATGTTCGGCAGGTCTCCAAAGTGACCACGAAGGGGTGTGATGACTGAACTGACGGGTTAGTCTCGAAGAGACTGCCAAAGCAGGAACGATTGTTGATATTTCAGAAGAGCATCGCCCATGAAAATATCTATAAAATAGAGACAAATCGCCAACTTTTCTACGATGTTCCAGACAAAATGTTGTCATGCAATCATGCACTAACACACAATTCCTTATCTCATTGAAAATAATGCGCCATATCAGTGAGTTTTCATCCATCCAACTCTCTCATATAATTTGTTTGCATTTTGTTTCGACTTCTGTTTATTAAACAATTACTCATTTGTAGAGAAGTGATTTCCTCAGATTAGAAGGCTCACAGCCACTGAGTTGTTGGTCAAGTTGCCAGTTGCTCAATGCATTCTAGAAATAATAATAATAATCGCTTTTATTGATAGATAAATACTACCATTAAAACTTATATTGGGCTCCTGAATTTCGTCATTATTCCAAAAATATCAAAATATCGTATACCATTTTGGAAGACTAAAAATCACAAATATGTCAAAATGTGTTTCAAATAATGTATATTGAGCCCAGCTAATTTCTTTTCGAATTCTTTAATATATAGTATCATGAAAATATATAATTGCAATTTCGTGCCACGCAATAAAATACAAAACAGCGTATTGCCAACACAATAAATATACATTTCGACATATTTCAAAAATATTATGAGAGAACTGAGTCTGATGATGCCGTCGATATTTATATGAGGTGAACTCCTTCATTCTCCAAATAAAGTGGGTATCTTCCACATCTTCTCTGTTCCGAATAGTTATTTCTACAGCATATCACGAATATTCAAACTAACCACTGTTGGTCAAATAATTGGATTTGTTGACGATTCAGCGGTTTTTTATGAGGCGGGACTTTGGACCACTCTTGAAAACAAAGGAATGACAGATTATGAACTATTTGAGCAATGGTTTTACTATATGCTTTTGACAATTGATTAGTTAAAAACATACTTTTTACCATTCAGCTGTAATATATGGTTCGCAAAAGTCGATGTCGGTGTGCAAGGAAACGCATTGATCATCCCTTCTAGTTATTTATATTGTTTAATCAAATCAAATCAAATCAAAATATACTTTATTGCCGGAAGATTAGTATCTCATTGACAAAGTCTTGAAGAAATAACGGTAAATATATATATATAATATAAAAACACATGTCACGCAACAATTAAAATATAACTTTAAATAAGATGAAATACATTCACATAAGCAAAAGCAACAGATATGAAAATTTAGCACCTTATGTTATTTTTAGAGAACCAAATAATCAAAATGTACTTGATTGACTGAAGAAAAATACATCCTTATTGTTGAAGTGTCGAAGACTATTCACACAAAGACAGTCAAATATACTTAGTAGTCGAAAGAAAGTTTTTCCACACAAAGGATAGTCTAAAATGAAACAATATAAATAATAGAATAAAAATATAAAAATATTAAAATGTAGAAATGTATATAAACATTCAGGAAATTGTTGGAAATGGCAGTTGAGCTGCTGTGTAATTTGAAAACCGGTAGCATTAGTATAAAATTAGGAAATCTGGTAGAATTTGCCGAGATTATAACAAGCTTTCTCCGGAAGAAACTTTTTTACCGATTTTCTAAACTTTTGTTCATTTTCGATTTTTTTTAGGTGCAAGGGCATGTGATTGAATAACTTCTTGCTTTCGTAGATTATGGAGTTTATATAGTTCAGTTTATATAGTTTAGTTTATATAGTTGTATGAAATGGGATTTCTACATTCGATACAGTTTAAAAAAAGATATAAACGATGTTCTGTAGATTCCGAAATCAGAAAAAGTGCTTGCTAGAACTCAAAATCTCATATTCCGGAATTGTTCAGTCATTTGAGGTCTGGCATCACTGCTCGGGGGCAGCTTTACGAGTACACCAGAATTCTTCAGAAGTACTACAGAGCAGATGCCTCTAATTAGTTTTCTCTAAAAGATCGCGGTTCTCGTCGAAAAGTTCATGCAAGGAATGTCGAAAAATGGATCTAAGACAATTATATTATTTTTGTATGAACGTGAAGTAGCAGTTAAGTGAAAATAAAGAGAAATCTGAGAACTATCAATACAACACACGTCACTGCACGCAAATTGCTTATCCAATTATACTGAAAAAGTCTATTACTCTTGAGCTATATCATACAATATGAAAAATATGATTTTAGGAACAATGTTAAAGGAAAGCTAAAACTATTTCTCCTTGAAATGGAAATACAATTAGTTATAAATTTACTTGAATGAATAACCCATGGAAAACTGAATAACCCATGAAAAAGGTCCATTTACTCAACAGTAAAATTTATTGTATTTTATATATCTTGTATATTATTTCATTTAATCTATATTATTCATTTTTGTATCCATATTGTAAACTTTTTTTTCTATTCCATCAATTTTGTGTCCAATTACTTATTTCTCATTTGTTTTTGTGCATATATTTCATTTTGTCCATTATTTTATTCAAATTTCAATAAACCTGATCTTTCCTGAGGTATAAATGTATTTTATTTATATTTTACCGCATATCATTGTATTTCAAATATATCATTTTATCTTAAACATTGTATCTATATTGTATACATTTCAATCCATTCTCTTTGTTTTATGTATATAATTTTTCGTGTAGTGTCACAGGCGATTTCAATGAACTTATTTATTTATATATTTATAGATTATCGATAGTGATTTTATATAGTATTATTTGAATTAGTTTTCGAACTTCACTTATTTCTTTTCTTGCGAAACGAGTGCAACTGCACTCATCGGTAATGAACTCTATTCATATTGCTTGGTTTGCATGTATATTTTTCATGGATAAAGTTTTTATTATTATACCTAATCAGATTCAGGTCCAGAGGGAATGCTGGCCAATTCACTCCCCTATACCCACTCAGTCTGAGCGAGTTCTTTCGTAAAATCGAAATTTTTTTCGAAATGTGGAGCGGAAGATACCATTTGGTCTTGCAGAATATCCCTTATAATACATACATACAGTTGTAGCACCGGAACATATGCATACCTCCAAACCATAATCCACCAAAAAGGCAATACTTTCTTACAATCGCACATATGGCAACCAAACCTATTTATTATTCACTCTGCATTTCAAGAAAAGAAATCATATTCTGCTTTAAGAATGGCTCTGTCTTATAGAGGGCATCCACAAACTGAGATTTTCGGAAATACAACAAGTTCACAAAACTAATCTTCGCCAATGGTAGAAATTTGTAAAAAATTTGAAAGTCTTTAACGAATCTGAAAATTCCAAAATAGAATTTATCATTAGCAAATGTACTTGAGAATACAAGTTTTCTCTAAATATTATTTTGGGGCAACACTGCACGATTTTTCATTACATTTACGAAATAAATAAGAGAAGTGTTTGATTACGAGAATTTTGTCACGATAAGCGCATTATTTAATGAACCGGATTAATGAGCGAGTAATTGCAATTAATGACTTTTTTGTGTGGGGTTATGTGAAAAAACAAGTGTTTTATATAATAATAATAATAATAATAATTTTTATTGGCAATAAATAATGAAAAAACATATATAATTGAAAGTATTATGCATACATAGGAAATCCACAGAAGTGTATAACAGTTTTGAGTGTTATACTCCTTGTGCGTGACTATGTTATGTTTGCCTATGATACATGAAGATGGATTATGATGATTTGAAAATGACATAATATTTAATATGATACAACAAATGAATTATTTTGAAATATAATCCTCAATCAATATATTAGCGGAAACACTATGCTAAGTATTGTGTATAAATAAAATTTCCTATAATATTTGAAAAAAATAGTAAAACAACTATAAATAAATGTACGAGCCATGAGTCGCCTCAAACACTTGAAATTTTACAAAATCGCATTCGTGAAGTGTTCGCTACCATAAATCCCGCGATGTTGCGAAATGAGCTGGTGTCAGGAAGTTGGCGGAATGTACTTCGAACATTTAATTCTCTTCAACTAATCCTGGTATTATGGGTAGTTTTTTTTTTGTGTAATATGTTATGAACTTATGTTATGTGAAAATGGATGTTTTTCAGTTCAATTTCATTCAATTTTGAATCCTAAGCATGATGAGAGATATACAATAATTTGTTCATGATTTTTCGAAAAATGATAGGTGTATTAGGATTGTTATCCATCCGATTTTCGATTCGAAACCATCAATATATTGGAATCTAAGGAATGTGTGTAAGAATATGTCATTTGGGAAATTGCTGTTTTTACAATTAGTGGTATGTACTTCCTACGATGCAACTTCAGCACTACGCTGCCATCTCCCAATCACATTTTCTTGACAATTTGTCATCTAGAATTGAAATACACACTCCATTGATGAATCTGAGCCTACAAATATCAATCTTAGGAACAGAAAGGACAAATCTGGGAACATTATAGAGATGAGGATATTCAACTTAACTTCAACGATACCCTGTATTGTTCCAATAATATTTCTCTGCTGAAATGACTTCCTAAATCATAGAATACACTTTATTAATCAAGCTGATCAATATAATAATAACTTTGCAGGTAGAAAAAACGAATCTTGGAACTTTATAAGCATGTAGGAGTTTCCTTCAATTTCTACATTACCCTGCACATTTTCAATAATGTCTATCTACTTATTTCACCCCTCAAATGAAAGAATATACTTTCTCGATAAAGCTGATAGAAAGAATAGTATCTTTAGAGTCAGTAAAATCAAATCTAGGAAATATTAAAACCAAATCTAGGAAATATTATGAACATGTAGGATGACATTTCAACTTCTATGCTACCCTGTCATCTTACTAGAATATTTCTCTACTAATACAATATATCAAATGAAAGAATGCACTTTTCTCATCAAGCTGATATACTTTTTACCCACTTTACTGAGCTTGAGAGTTGAAAATAGAGTTCCAAAGTAAAATTTGTCCTGTAGCTTGAGTTATCAACAAGACGTCAAGGACGAAAGTTTATGGCTGAAATTTGGTAAATGCCGTATTTATTCAGGAGAAAAACCTTGTTTCAATTGTAGAACAGATATCTTAGACCACTTTTATGCAAGTTTCAGATTGCAAATCCATTCGGTAAATTCGAATATTGGCAAATTCCAGTCGGAAAATTGGGAATTCTTAGAAACAAAATGCGTCTCCCTGGATACGATCCTTTTCCTATAAAAGCGAGCACCAAATCGATCAGAAGGCACTTCAGCTTGGGTCCTGGTCCTGACAACATCTCCTGCTATGGAATTACATTTAGGTAAGGCAAGGTGACTTGAATCATTTTTAATCCATTTTCACTGAAACTGAAATTGTATCTATGAATCGAACTTTTATTATGAATTATGACAGTTGACATGGTGGAAGTATTTCAAACCGAAGCGGTCGACTGTAAGTTGTATTTTCACGGCAAGTTTTCCGATAGGGGTGTTTTAACGAGTGGTTCTTTATCGTTTATTTAGATAAATGATGAGATTGGTATAATCAGATTATTTTACAGGAGATTGGTTGCACATATGTACATGTGTATTGTTTCACTGATATTTTATGCACATATGTACATGTGTATTGTTTTACTAATATTTTATGGTTATTTCTTTCTTTAGGGAAAAATAAGGGTTTGATATGTTTAATAAATTTCACAGGTTATGGTTTATACATATGATGTAGATATATTGCTTTACTAATGTTCGTTTATGAATTATGTCTTAACATAATGATGATAATAGTGGTATATTTAATTTATTCTACGGATTATTGTTTTTACATAATATGATGGGGGTATACATATTGATTTCACTGATGGTTATTATGAATCATTGCTTTAGATAATGATAATGGTCAATGCGAATTATTTCACATGTTATTGTTTACACATTTTATATATAAATATGGTTTTCACATATTACTCATTCTACACTTCACTCGTCTGCTCCGGAAACAACCCCGTTGAGCCAGACCTCATTATATACTTTACTCGTCTGCTCCGGAAGCAACCCCGTTGAGCCAGACTTCATTATACACTTACTCGTCTGCTCCGGAAGCGACCCCGTTGAGCCAGACTTCATTATACACATTACTCGTCTGCTCCGGAAGCAACCCCGTTGAGCCAGACCTCATTATACACTTTACTCGTCTGCTCCGGAAGCAACCCCGTTGAGCCAGACCTCATTATACACTTTACTCGTCTGCTCCGGAAGCAACCCCGTTGAGCCAGACCTCATTATACACTTTACTCGTCTGCTCCGGAAGCAACCCCGTTGAGCCAGACCTCATTATACACTTTACTCGTCTGCTCCGGAAGCAACCCCGTTGAGCCAGACTTCATTCTACACTTCACATGTCGGTTCAGAAATAAATCCAGTACAGACCGATTTACAGTAGAGGTTATATTCCATTTGAAAGGCAAGAACCGGAAGGAAAGGGTTCCTAAATAGAAATTGCGTGTGATTTGGAAAGAAGTTAGGGACGAAATCAATATTTACCTGAATAATTTACTTAAGTATATTTCTTTCAGCTATTTGATGTTTTAATCAGAAATAAATCCTGAACGCCTAGTTTGACGTATGACTAATATATTTCTCTTCCTAGGTACTGGCGACACAAAAAGGGAGTCCCTCTTTCAAGATGGAATCAACGATACTAATCTCCTTACCTCTCGAAAGTCCGGGTCCGTAACTATTTAAATCAAATATGCCTTGAGTCTTAAGTATGCGTTCTGTTGTAAATATCAGTTAGATGAAAGTTCTAAGAACAAAGACATAATTAGTCGTTTCATATCACTCTCAAATCAGTACAATTAGAATTGATGGAGTCAGCTTTCTTTAGTTGAATTGGTCTGGATCTAACCGTTACTTCGAGTGAAGTCTTGGTTTCATAAACCTTTTATACACAACGGTGAAATAGTGAAACTGAGTATGTTTATCTGGTCCCAATGTTACTTCTTGCCATAAATAAATTTATCCCGGTTTTACTACTTGCCAAAATCTTAAACTCAAAAAGTGATCGGGAAAGTAACGGTTTGTTTTATGGGTGCATCCAAACCGATTCCAAGCTGGTCACTAGGCTTATGTCAGAACAAACCCATGGTTGTGGCAATTTAAACATACTAGAGGATTATTATCACACGTTGTCGGGAGGAAATTCTATAGGAATTTGGTTAAGGTACAAGACTAATTAAGTATTACCCTGCACATTTTCAATAATGTCTATCTACTTATTTCACCCCTCAAATGAAAGAATATACTTTCTCGATAAAGCTGATAGAAAGAATAGTATCTTCAGAGTTAGTAAAACCAAATCTAGGGAATATTAAAACCAAATCTAGGAAATATTATGAACATGTAGGATGACATTTCAACTTCTATGCTCCCTGTCATCTTACTAGAATATTTCTCTACTAATCCAATATATCAAATGAAAGAATGTACTTTTCTCATCAAGCTGATATACTTTTTACCCACCTTACTGAGCTTGAGAGTTGAAAATAGAGTTCCAAAGTAAAATTTGTCCTGTAGCTTGAGTTATCAACAAGACGTCAAAGGTTTATGGCTAAAATTTGGTAAATGCCGTATTTATTCAGGAGAGAAACCTTGTTCCAATTGTAGAACAGATATCTTAGACCACTTTTATGCAAGTTTCAGATTGCAAATCCATTCGGTAAATTCGAATATTGGCAAATTCCAGTCGGAAAATTGGGAATTCTTAGAAACAAAATGCGTCTCCCTGGATACGATCCTTTTCCTATAAAAGCGAGCCCAAATCGATCAGAAGGCACTTCAGCTTGGGTCCTGGTCCTGACAACATCTCCTGCTATGGAATTACATTTAGGTAAGGTGACTTGAATCATTTTCAATCCATTTTCACTGAAACTGAAATTGTATCTATGAATTGAACTTTTATTATGAATTATGACAGTTGACATGGTGGAAGTAGTTCAAACCGAAGCGGTCGACTGTAAGTTGTATTTTCACGGCGAGTTTTCCGATAGGGGTGTTTTAACGAGTGGTTCTTTATCGTTTATTTAGATAAATGATGAGATTGGTATAATCAGATTATTTCACAGGTGATTGGTTGCACATATGTACATGTGTATTGTTTCACTAATATTTTATGCACATATGTACATGTGTATTTTTTACTAATATTTTGGTTTTTTTTCTTTGGGAAAAATAAGGGTTTGATTGTTTAATAAATTTCACAGGTTATGGTTTATATATATGATGTAGATATATTGCTTTACTATTTTTTTTATGTTAAATTTAGTATTTTTAATTTTTTTAATTATGTTTTTACATAATATGAGGGGGGTATACATATTGATTTCACTGATGGTTATTATGAATCATTGCTTTAGATAATGATATTGGTTAATGCGAATTATTTCACATGTTATTGTTTGCACATTTTATATATAAATATGGTTTTCACATATTACTCATTCTACACTTCACTCGTCTGCTCCGGAAACAACCCCGTTGAGCCAGACCTCATTATATTCTTTACTCGTCTGCTGCGGAAGCAAACCCGTTGAGCCAGACTTCATTATACACATTACTCGTCTGCTGCGGAAGCAAACCCGTTGAGCCAGACTTCATTATACACTTTACTCGTCTGCTCCGGAAGCAACCCCGTTGAGCCAGACCTCATTATACACTTTACTCGTCTGCTCCGGAAGCAACCCCGTTGAGCCAGACTTCATTATACACTTACTCGTCTGCTCCGGAAGCAACCCCGTTGAGCCAGACCTCATTATATACTTTACTCGTCTGCTCCGGAAGCAACCCCGTTGAGCCAGACCTCATTATACACTTTACTCGTCTGCTCCGGAAGCAACCCCGTTGAGCCAGACCTCATTATACACTTTACTCGTCTGCTCCGGAAGCAACCCCGTTGAGCCAGACTTCATTATACACTTCACTCGTCTGCTCCGGAAGCAACCCCGTTGAGCCAGACCTCATTATACACTTCACTCGTCTGCTCCGGAAGCAACCCCGTTGAGCCAGACTTCATTCTACACTTCACATGTCGGTTCAGAAATAAATCCAGTACAGACCGATTTACAGTAGAGGTTATATTCCATTTGAAAGGCAAGAACCGGAAGGAAAGGGTTCCTTAATAGAAATTGCGTGTGATTTGGAAAGAAGTTAGGGACGAAATCAATATTTACCTGAATAATTTACTTAAGTATATTTCTTTCAGCTATTTGATGTTTTAATCAGAAATAAATCCTGAACGCCTAGTTTGACGTATGACTAATATATTTCTCTTCCTAGGTACTGGCGACACAAAAAGGGAGTCCCTCTTTCAAGATGGAATCAACGATACTAATCTCCTTACCTCTCGAAAGTCCGGGTCCGTAACTATTTAAATCAAATATGCCTTGAGTCTTAAGTATGCGTTCTGTTGTTAATATCAGTTAGATGAAAGTTCTAAGAACAAAGACATAATTAGTCGTTTCATATCACTCTCAAATCAGTACAATTAGAATTGATGGAGTCAGCTTTCTTTAGTTGAATTGGTCTGGATCTAACCGTAACTTCGAGTGAAGTCTTGGTTTTATAAACCTTTTATACACAACGGTGAAATAGTGAAACTGAGTATGTTTATCTGGTCCCAATGTTACTTCTTGCCATAAATAAATTTATCCCGGTTTTACTACTTGCCAAAATCTTAAACTCAAAAAGTGATCGGGAAAGTAACGGTTTGTTTTATGGGTGCATCCAAAACGATTCCAAGCTGGTCACTAGGCTTATGTCAGAACAAACCCATGGTTGTGGCAATTTAAACATACTAGAGGATTATTATCACACGTTGTCGGGAGGAAATTCTATAGGAATTTGGTTAAGGTACAAGACTAATTAAGTATTACACAGTCTCTCTCATTAAATGTTGGAAATTTAAGGAAAAAAACTATTATTTGGAAATTTTAAGAATAAAGTAAGTTAGGAAGAAATTAGCTATCGAAATCGTCTCCAAATTGAAAGAAACTGTAAATAGAACGTACTGTAAAGAGTGGCCGAGGATGGTAACGGGTTGTCTAGTATGTAGGCACACAAAACAATCTCCGACCGGTCATTAGGTCCAAATGAGTCTAGCAACTCCTTGGTTGGGTACTGGAATTGTACTATTGTCTTCATTCTCTCAATTGGCGATGACAGATCTATGAATATACCCGCGAAATATACCGGCAATATATTTTGGGGATCAAACAATTGTAGAAAGACAGATATATTTCTGTACCTCGTCCATCTAGTCCAAATTTCATCACATGATACATGAAGATGGATTATGATGATTTGAAAATGACATAATATTTAATATGATACAACAAATGAATTATTTTGAAATATAACCCTCAATCAATATATTAGCGGAAACACTATGCTAAGTATTGTGTAGAAATAAAATTTCCTATAATATTTAAAAAAAATAGTAAAACAACTATAAATAAATGTACGAGCCATGAGCCGCCTCAAACACTTGAAATTTTACAAAATCGCATTCGTGAAGTGTTCGCTACCATAAATCCCGCGATGTTGCGAAATAAGCGAAATGAGTCGGGAAGTTGGCGGAATGTACTTCGAACATTTAATTCTCTTCAACTAATCCTGGTATTATGGGTAGTTTTTTTTTGTGTGATATATTATGAACTTATGTGAAAATGGATGTTTTTCAGTTCAATTTCATTCAATTTTGAATCCTAAGCACGATGAGAGATATACAATAATTTGTTCATGATTTTTCGAAAAATGATAGGTGTATTAGGATTGTTATCCATCCGATTTTTGATTCGAAACCATCAATATATTGGAATCTAAGGAATGTGTGTAAGAATATGTCATTTGAGAAATTGCTGTTTTTACAATTAGTGGTTTTGGAAACTGGGCGAAGAACCCAGTCAAAAATATGTTTTAATCATCATGTATGCCCTAAAAATTGGTTGGAAGTGGTCCAACCAACACACTCTAGTTGCAAAAGCAAATATGCTTCTGCAAAAAATTAAATGTACCAAGTTTTCGTTCTAAAGCGATGTGATCGTACTGAAAATCGTCCCTATAGAATCCAAAAAAATAAAAATATATAGGGTATTCTATTTGAAATTCCCAGGTTGGGGAGAGTATGAAATATCGAAAAATATTCCAATTCTTGAATCCAACACCCCCAACAAGTTTGAATTTCATGCCCCCGGATCTCTGGAAACCACGGCTTGTCTGAAGAATACGTTATCATCCGGTATATGTCATTTACTCACCAAATTTGCACATTGGGCCTCCACCATTCGGTTTTATAAACGTATGTGGGACATCAGGTATTCCTGCAGGTATAAGCGATGTTGCGAAGACTAGGCTGGGAATGCCCAATGCTGCAGCGAGATACCAATAGCACCGATTCTCATTACAATTCGTTTTAAACTTTCTGAAAATGAAAGCTATTATTATGATGAGATCAATATTTCTCAAAGAATAGTATTTCATCGAAGACAACACTTGAAATTCAAAATAATTTACACGTACCCTACCGCTTATTAACGGTATATCTACATTCAGAGAATCATTGTGTTTACAAGTCTAACTATTAACCGCGTTTTATATAACATAACTTTGTTCCGCTGAAACGTTTATATTAAATTGAATCGGTTGAATACTGTTGCTGTCAATTTTTTTTTCTGTTACTCGTACAACCAAGTATTATAAAATACAATGCGTGAAAGTGAATGAGAGTTATATGAAAAATGCGGGAAACTGGTATGTGCAATCAGAAGGAACTAGTGGACATAAATAAATCAAGGTAGTTGTGCAGTGTTTCATATTAATTGAAAATGCGGAACTTCCCAAAACCACGTCATATTGGCAAGCCTATAAATAGCACTACAATAATTTGTTGGTTGATATAATTTAAAATTTTCATTGGTTTCTGGAAATAAGTACACACCCACACAAATCTTCTTACCAACCACAATATACCTTGTCTTTGATTTTATCATTTTATCCGTGAGTCATAGTTCAGCGTGTTCGAATTGTTGTTGGTCAATTAATATTCGTTCAACTCTGCTAAAATTTTCGCGTTTACTTCAGATTTTCTCTTTTTAAATGCCTACCTGATCAATATTGTGGCAAGACGACCAAACTAGACATTTTATGGTAAGCGAGTCATAAATTTCGAAGTTCACTTGTTTGCCTAGTAATATGTTGATGACTCACCTTAGAGTAACGACGAGATCTGTGCATAAACAGGCCAACCAAACAAATGACTTCAAAATGAAGAAAAAAAATATTGAACCTGAAAATAAATATATTATAAAAGCCATTACCCTACTATGAGTTTGATATATTTTTTTAATTCAGAATAATCAATTTAGAATGTACCGAAATTGTTAGTCAGAATGAAGGGTCTATGATCGACTACAAATGTTTTTGAAATGTAATTGCTAACTTTTTATATTTCACACTTCCAGATATAGGAATGCTCCATTCGAAAAGACACATCACTTTTTTTTTAGTTTTCAATTCAATTATTTCAATTTACAGCATGCACATCAACCAACTAGCATATAGAAAACACAAACTCCAAGCTTTAATTTTTGCGGGGGATGTCATGAGTTTTTGAGCACGGGACTGAATACTCCATATATATTGAAAAAAAAACAGAATATCCGAACAGAGACTATTCGAGTTTGAAAAGTTCAGAATTGAAAAAATATAAGTACCTATTAGATGAGTTCAAAAGGATATTAGATCGCCTCAACCATTCTGATTTAAAAAAAGCCTAGTTTTCAATTAATAGATAAATTGAAGCTGAATAATCCTTCTTGGAAATCAGATGAGGTCTACAGGTCAATACTATGAAGATCTAACAACAATTATTGATTATTAGAAAAATAATGTTAGAGTTCATACGTTTGGTCATATGTTAATGAGATAGTGACCTCTATGTGCTAGATTCGCTGTGAATATCAATGGACAAATGAATATGGTAATTCGTTTATTTAGATGTCATTAAATTTTCTGATACCCAATGAAAGATATTGAATTTTCGAATCTTTTTTTGAAGAGAAACGCCAATAAATACTAAGTGAGACATGCGTGTAATTATATACCTATAAATGAATTCAGCTAATCAAATGCATTTATCTAACCAATAAAATCCCAATATCAGCGAATATACACTATGTTGCTATACACGCTACTTGCTATAAATCAAGCGGGCATTTACCATTGTTTATACAAAACCGATCAAAATAATCCAGTCACTGTCAGATGACGTCCAAGTCACTCTCAAATTTAAAAATTATGTCCGACCGTTTCGGAAATATTTCCTTAGAAGGAATTCCAAAAAACGTGGAAAAACAGTTTTTTCACGTGTAGGTACACGGAAAAAAAGGATTTGTTAATTCAACCAAATTAATTTGATCACTTCTATTGGCTTGACCCTACCAAATCAAAAACTGATCGTTGCGACGTCTAGACTTGAATGTCTGGTGTAGGCTCTCATGCTCGGTTGCCATATTTGTCAATTCAATGGAATAACAAAAGGATTACTCATTTGAATAATTATTTTTAGTGAAGAGATCAGCTTATTTTGATGAATTGACATTTCATTGAATTCATTAATTCGACATAAATACTTGTTTGAATGAATATTTTTGTAAAAGTAATCAGTGAATTTTAAAGATATGATTATTCGATTCAACAAAATAATTACACGGTCCAAACAACATTTCTACCAAAACGAATTATCAACAGAGTTGGTCGAATGAGATATTTGGTTCATGCAAATTAGTTTCAGTTGATTGAAACTTTGAATTTGATCCAATACCAATGAATAATTTTATTCATTTTGATTATATTTTGTTGTGCATATACGACAATTTTATTTGTTTTGATTCAAATGAATTTTATTTGATTCAACAATTTGTTTTTTTCTGTGTATGTTTGTAATAGTTAGTTCGAAATATAATCTGATCATATACCACTCTTGATAGATATTTTGGGTAGAGTATACTTTGATACTTTTCTGCCAATATTGTTGCAATCATACCACTCGACCAAATTTCTTTCAAAAACTGCCACTCCAGCTTCGCTGTCGTGGTATTTTTGAAGAAATGTGGTCTCGTGAATTACTACAACAACATTGACACAAAAATCCATCACTTGTGATATAACTACTGAATATGAAATTCGAAAGGCTCCAATAATTGCAATGAAAATGCAGGACCGCATTTGAGAACATTAATTGAGGATGTCCATGAACCAGCGAAAAAAATCAATCACAATCAAAAACTTTCTCATAATTTTGATAATATAAGTCGTGAAAAAAGGAGATTTCATTTCTCCATTACTACTTTTCCTGACTGCATTTTATTCACAAAACACAACAGTTTAGTGTATGAAAAGTTCCGAAAGAGAAAAAAATGACATCCAATAAAATCATATTGTTTGGCGCGACTACTTTCAACGACGAGAAGTGTACCTTCACGTTTCTGTATTATCGAGTTGTCTACTCGTTGACTAAACTTCTAGTCTAAGATCCGAACCTAGATCGACCTTCACCGAGCTGATAATAGAATAAAACCTATTTTATAATAAATTTAGTATATTAGAAAATATATTAAAAATGTGTTGGCTGGACAGAATCCTGGACAAAATATTTTTAATTATTTTTTTTAAAATGATTTTTCATTAAATGTTGCAACATCAAGATAATAAGAAAATTTTATATTGGACTGGGTTGTCTATCATTTACCCAGACGAACTACTGGGTTGCCAGGTATAAACAGGTATGTCGATGCCAGTTACTTTCACTTGATTGGATAATTAAATGGATTGAACTTTATATCAACATAAGCGCTGTTTTATTGCGAACACGTTGATATAGGGTTGTCTGCAAAAACTTTGGCCCTTATAGAGGTTTGCGAATTTTAAAGATTTAAAATTCAACGCGTGTGGAAATGAGTGACAGAGAGATCCGAGGTAAGTATACTGTGTAATAATGAAGGACCGAACATTGCAGTCGTATCTGATGGGACCCTGAGTATAAGAAAGTGCGCATGCTCGGTACGTAAACTATGGAGGGTAGAGGTACCTCTACTACCCTCCATGTAGTAAGCCGTACGCGTTATTTTGGAGCAACTGACATTTGAATTGCAAACAAAATCAACAATTAAATACATAACAATCCAATATATTTGATATAATACAGAAATATTAATATAACATCAATTAAACAAATAAATATATATATATATATATATATATATATATATATATATATATATATATATATATATATTAACTTATAAGTATAATAATATATTATAATAAAAATTTTTGTAACTAAAAATATAATAACTAATTAATGAAAATATCAATTACTTACTTCGAAATTGTTTTGCTCTTTCTGAAAAAAATTAGAGAAACAAAGTGGACTGCCAAAAATTCAAATGAAAAGATAGACTGAAGATCTTGTATTATATTTAAAAAAATTATTACAGAACAGCATAGGTACAAAAATAATATAAATGTAAAATAAATTTTAATAAATATTTTCTATTCAATATCTGATTCATCAGAAGTAAAATTAATTGTGACTTTCGAATTCATCGGATTCATTAGGTTCTTTCTCATTAACTTCCATTCCAATAATGTCCTGGTAGAGGTACCTCTACCCTCCATAATTTACATACCGAGCATGCGCACTTTCTTATACTCAGGGTCCCATGAGACACGACTGCAATGTTCGGTCCTTCATTATTACACAGTATACTTACCTCGGATCTCTCTGTCACCCATTTCCACACGCGTTGAAATTTGAATCTTTAATATTCGCAAACCTCTATTAGGACCGAATTTTTCGCAGACAACAGCGCTTATGTTGATATAATTTTTTTTCTATTATCCAATCAAGTGAAAGTAACTGGCATCGACATACCTGTTCATACCTGGCAACCCAGTAGTTCGTCCAGGTGAATAATGGACAACCCAACGTCTGCACATTCTATATGTTTTATACTTCAAGTCCAGTATACAATTTTCTTATTATCTTGATGTTGCAACATTTAATGAAAAATCTTTTTTTTTTTTAATTAAAAATATTCTGTCCAACCCATTTTTTAATATATTTTCTAATATACTAAATTTATTATAAAATAAGTTTTATTCTATTATCAGCTCGGTGAAGGTCGATCTAGGTTCGGATCTTCTACTATTCCTGTTTTTCCGAACATTACAATGTTGATTCGAAAGTTCCACTTCCATATCTTACTAAATATTTGTATGTATAAGGTACGTAAATGTCTATTCTGAAAATTTTCAACTTCTTTGAATGGAGGCCCGTATATGGGGCCTCCAATATTTATATGTATATTTGTATTATATTGAACACATATGAAGGTAGTTTGTTTTGTAATATGAAAATTACCAATATTTAAAGTGGTAATTTAGGGGTTGCCACTTCAATAGCAATATTTTGTGAATTTTCGAATTTATTTTATATATTTTCTGTTGTGGAATATATGTACTCATTTATTATACAAAAGTTACCGAAATTTTCCCTAAAAAATATAAGCCATTTTTTTTCTCAGGAAAATGGTCACGTTGGTCATTTCCGTGCTCTTTCTGCCAATTTTTCAGTGTACGAGTACGTACCAAAAATTGATTCCCCTTTCTTTTGCCAAGTTAATTTTTTTCATTTCTACCACTATTTCAGGATCATGATGAGTAGCGCATATTTTATTCCTTCATTTAGATTTTGGAAATATCTTCTGCAGACAGTAGTACCAAGATTCCACGTATATCATTCTAGAATTTCCGTAATATATTATGTCACAGAGTGATCAAATTAGAATTTCGAATTACAGTAAGATAAAACGAAATTTATTCGTTTTTTACGGGGAATTGATTTTTCGTTTTTTTTCCATTTCATCGATATAAAAAATATTTGGAATCCAATGCGAAATTGCAAAGTTATGAACTATTTTCCGATTTGTTCCACTATTTCGAAAACACTGAGATAGTGTATGTGGAACCTTGGTACTACACTTAAGAGTACTTTCGAAAAAAGCACATCTAGTAACTGAAGAAGTTTTTTCTTCAAAGTTTTTCTCTGTATATTTTGTCCCTCAAGATATCAAAGTATCGTGCACTCTTTAAGCTGAAAAAATTAGCTCGCCCGTTCTAATAAATGCTCGAGAGGTGCAAACAGTCCGACTAACCAAAACCGAATCGATCCCCTGACATTTTCTGCACTAAATATTAGAAAATATTCACTTACCTATGACATAACAACCTTTATTATCATTCGAGGTTTGGAGTACTATCAAAAAGGAAAATGTTATACCCATCGAAAATGAGTATGCGATGAAACATTTTTTGTGGACTTCTTTCACTTTCAGTATGAAGGTGTATACGAATGCAGAGAAGAAATAACATAACGTTGAAATAATGAGAACTGCAAAAAAAAATATGTTAGTCTTCTTCATAAGATAAATAAATATATATATATATATATATATATGTATATATTTATAAGTAAAATAGTATCTTGACTGGAAAAGTATTTACATTGGCCTTCTGAACTGACTGCAACTTCAGGAGAGAGATAAAAAAAATCCATTTTTTCTCCTCTAATCCTCCTTTCATATATATATATATATATATATATATATAATGGACGGAATTCAATGGACATAGCCCTCAGAGAAAAGTGTTAACCGTAGACACGTGTTTCGGGCTCTCGGCCCTCATCAGTACGGTGGAGAATTCCAAGGATGAACAACACTTGGTAGAAAACTACAAATCAACGGAGTCAACAAACAGAAGCCAGCCGCACATTTGTGGTTTCGGTCAGCAGACCCTGCATTCCAGAGCAAACACCAATGTCACCACGGAGGCAGCTATACCTACCTGCGTAGGGGATCTGTTTGTTGACTCCGTTGATTTGTCGTTTTCTACCAAGTGTTGTTCAGCCTTGCACTCCTCCACCGCACTGATGAGGGCCGAGAGCCCGAAACACGTGCCTACGGTTAACACTTTTCTCTGAGGGCTATTTCCATCAAATTCCTTCCATTTAGTTTTTAACAGTCCCCTCGATATTTCTCTCTTTCATATTTATATTCCTAGACTCGGATTTCACGCAGGTTGCTATGGCTGCCTCCGTGGTGACATTGGTTGAAACAAAATTTCCTTTTTTCTCTTTAAATCTATACAGTGGCCGCCAAAATCTTGAAACCATATGGGATTTTCTTTATTAATAGTTTCTCAGAAAGTTTTATTCTTCATAAAAATTGGTGCATTCAATTAGATTGAATACGCGCATAGCCATTATTATCAGTGGCGTGCGGCTAAGCGGAAATCGGCCGATATTCTAAACTCACTATGGAGTAAAGAGTAAAGAGTAAAGAAAATATCGAAAAATGTTACAAAAGAAGTTGTTTGCAATTAAAAGATATTTCCTCTCATCCAGTTAGGTAGGTACCCTACCAAGTCTCAATTTAAATATTTATTTTGTGGTTATTAATTATTCAGCAAATATTTTTCTAATGAAGATTGACCTCTTTTTTAAGGATCCTGGCTTCATTTCATTATTTTTCCATTACTGTTTTTTTGGACTCATCTTCAAGATTTTGTTAGATCAGTTAATTGCTTCGATATACAATTTATGCTAATTTAGTAATTTACTACGCAAAAATGATTGTCGATAATTCCCATTAAAAATTGAGGCCAACTCATTAAGCAGTTATTGGAAATAGTAATTGGTGGACTAAACTGGATAACTGGGAATATCTTTTGATTGTAAAAAACTTTTTTCAATAACATTTTTCGATATTTTCCATAGTAATGTCACTTTAGAATATAGCCCGATTCTCGTTTAGCCGCACGCCACTGATAATAACGGCGGAAATTTAGTCCAATTGAGTGCACCAACTATAATAAAGAATGATATTTTCTGAGAAACTATTAATGAAAAAAAATCCCATATGGTTCCAAGATGGGAACTGTATATACATATAATTTATCTGGGAAGTAATGACAAGATTGAAGTATTTTCTTCGTTTATAGGTCGAGTTTCCGAAAATCTTTATTTTCTTTTTCAAGACAATCTACTATATTATTACCGAAAAACATGTAATATATTGTTTAAATGGTTACTTACTAACATGAAATTATAAAAAAAAATTGGCACAAAGAACATTAGACATTTCTGTTTGAAGGGAAAACTATTTCAGACAGGGTCGATTTTATTATACAGTATGGTAAAAATGATATTTTATGAACAAATATATTTTCATAGAGGATGATTATTTGAAATGATTTCCTCATGTTTGTGGAGAATATACGTATAAATTGAACTCAGATCATTAATATCTGTTCTTTTATTGATTGTTTAAATTTTGGTAGTCATTACGATGATCTTTGTCTATAAAGTAATTAGCCAAAGCACAAGATTTATACACCTCCTACAATCACTTTTGTGGCCTGTGATTCGATCTTTGAGCATCTGTTTGGTTTGACCGATGTATACTTGATCACAATCTTGACATGGTATATCATAAACAATATTAGATTTAAATTCTTTTGGTATTGGTGTCTTCAGTTTGAAATGAAGATGAAAAATGGTTTTCAAATTTGTTTTTGCTGTAAAAATATTTTCGTTTTTGGTACGGTAATCAATTTTAGTGTCAATTCGTGAATGTGAGGAAGACTCTTGTAGTATATTCGATTATTATTGTTAATATTCAATAAATTGGGTATTCAAAATTTTATTAATCAAAGAATTTGGGTGGGAATTTTCAATAATAATTATTTTAAGTTCGTTCAACTATTCCATTCTCAAAGAGGGATGTGTAACTTTTTCAACTCCAAATTTCATATTGGTACGAGCGTTAGTATTGTACCCACTGTTTCCACTCGGCTCCCGCAGCCAGCCAAATAATTTTCTAGGCCTCAAAAGTGGTTTCGGATCCCACTATAGAAGGTAAGGCTCCCGTGATCTTAACTCTTACAAGTTTTCATTATTTTCTGAGGGTTGGTCAAACAACTAAAATACACATATACAGTATATCTCACCTCTCATAGAAACTCCCACGTATCTTCCGTAATTATTGGAGTGGAATTCTGTTTTTTTAAAATCGGTAGATATACTAGGGGTTCGTCTAAATTTCTTCATGGAGTTGACCTGAGTGACATACACTGCAGCCAGGGGCAATGGATAAACCGAGTTTTGCGAAAAATTATATTAGGGGGCAAGATAGGCTCAAAATTCTTACGGATTCGTGATCGGAACATCAACTTTAGTACCAATCCATTTTTTCGCTAAAAAATTTTCAGTTCTGAAAAATCCAAATTTGTCTCACTTCCCATGGAAACGCCCCCTTATATTTCGTAATTATTGGAGTAAAATTTTTCAATTTCCAGGATCATTAGGTGTACCAGAGATGATGCTGAATATTTTCTGGGGTTGACCTGAGTGATATACAGTGCCCGCCAAAAAGTATGTACCATAGGAGAAAAAAGTTGATTATTGGAGTATTGGAAAAAATATTCTGGGGAAAAGTTTACCTAAAAATCGATTTTGACACATGTCACGTGATCGCAAGTATGGCGGCAAATTGAAAAAAATTGCTATGAAAAGGCGAACAGTGGGGTAAGATGGCAAGATGGCAAGATATCAAAAAAAGTTATTTGAAAAAGGTACTTAGAATTCAATTTTATGCACATGCAAAATTGGAAATAGCTATTTTTTTGAATATTTTCCCAACTATTTAAAAATATCATTTTTTTTCTTATCAATAGCTTGACTATACTGAAACATTTGCATTTCAATGATAATGACAGAACTTCCTCATTTTCTCCTCACAGAGGTCACTATATTAAAAAAATAGGATTTTATCAGAACCCTTGCTGTGACATCGTTTCGTATCTAACAATTGTCGTGGAATTCTGATATAACTGTTAGATACGAACCGATGTAACAGCAAAGATTCTGACAAAATCCTATTTTTTAAATATAGTGCCCTTTGGTGAGGAGAAAATGAGAAAGTTCTGTCATTATCATTGATATGCAAGTATAGTCAAGCTATTCATAAGAAAAAAAAAATATATTTTTGAATAGATGGGAAAATATTTTTAAAAAATAGTTATTTCCAATTTTTTTTTAGTTATCTCTTAAAACTTCGTTTATGTGCATAAAATTGAATTCTAAGTAACTTTTTCAATTTACTTTTTCTGATATCTTGCCATCTTACCCCACTTTTCGCCTTTTCATAGTAATTTTTTTCAATTTGCCGCCATACTAGCGATTACGTAACATGTGTAAAAATAGATTTTCAGGTAATCGGACATGCACAAACTTTTCTCCAGAATATTTCTTCCAATACTCCAATAATAAACTTGTTCCCATATGGTACATACTTTTTGGCGGACACTGTACAGGGGCGATTGGAAGGCTGATTTTTGCAAAAAATAATATTAGGAGGCGGAATAAGCGAGATTTTACTGATTCGTGATTAGGACATCAAATTTATAACCGAAAGGCATCTTTGCTGAAGAATATTTCAGATCAGAAAAATTCGAATTTTCCCACTTTTCATGGAAATACCTCCGTATCTATCGTAATTAGTGGAGTAGAGCTCTGAAATTCTCACCATAGGTAGATATTTTGGAGATGAGTCTCAATAATATCTGGAGTAAAATTTGCTGAGCTATCAGAGGGGTTTACAAAAATATGTATTTTCTAAAGGAAGTATTAATCTTCATTTCCAAAAACTCACAAAATCGAAAAAAGTATTTAAAATGAAAAAACAAGTCGGACTATGTTATTGGAGCATATCTATAAAAAAAAACTTTGTTTTTCTGTTCATTGATATTCATTAAGGAAACCACAGCTATAAAAACTCAATGTAGAAATATTTCTCAATAATACTGCTTTATCAGTTATAATTATCACTTGATATCATGTTCTACAGTTATAAACTCTGCAGAAATCGTTCTATCCATCGCCCCTGGCGCGCAGTGTATGTCACTCAGATTATGTCAGGAAAGATTTAGACCTATCCTCGGTACATCTTACGACCGCCAAAATTACAGAATTCTACTACAATCATTACAGAAGATACAGGGGTGTTTCCATAAGAAGTGAGACAAATTCGGATTTTTTAGAACTGAAAATTTTTCAGCGAAAATATGGATTGGTACTGAAGTTGATGTCTCAAGAATTTTGAGCCTATCTCGACCCCTAATATTATTTTTCGCAAAACTCGGTATATCCATCGCTCCAGGCGCTCCAGGCGCAGTGAATGTCACTCAGGTCAACCCCATGAGAAAATTTAGACTAACTCTCAGTATATCTACCGATCGTGGAAAGTTACAGAATTCTACTCCAATAATTACGGAAGGTACGGGAGTGTTTCCCATGAGAACTGAGACAAACTGTATATCCATACATAAGTATACAAATAATTAAGAAATTCAAAATCAGTTCAGTAGGAGAAAAACCCGGAAAAACCAAAAATCATCAGAATCCATATCATCAACTTTCTCGTGGAAAAGGGCACATGCTCCCTGGGAGATGAGAGAATCGATCCTAGAAAATAACGGGAGTGCAAACAATTAGAATAGGGGTGTTTGCAATATGCCGTATAGTGTCCGTTGGAAATGCTGCTACTATGATTAGTTATGGCGTAGATTTATTAAGAGTATTCATTCCATCCTGAGCAGAATATTAGACCAAATTGGAATTTTGTATTGGAAAATTAATCACATTGTCCAATTTACATCCACGGTTGAAGATATACGTTTCAAATTATAACTAAATTTTAGAAATTTTGTATCGAATAATTTTTTGAAGTCTCTTTTCATTCCACAAGTCAAACAGTATAACCTTGCATCGTCAGTCAAAGGCTCCTCTTTTGTCAACAGTTCAAAACATTGTGCTGAATTCACGTCTTTGTTTGGCAAGTCTGGAACAGGGAATGAAAGAATCCAGAAAGGTTCGAAAGTAACGAAGCAGTAGTTACGGAAAAAACATCTCAATATAGACTTCAGCTGACCGGCAAATGTATCCACAATTTTGGAATTATGAGTAGACAGATATCTTGTCTGAGATAAAGAAGCTTTTTGATTATCATTTTTCATAACAAAATCGTTTGGTGATAGATGATTCTCTACACTCGATTTGTTGAAATCGTCATGTCAACCTAAGAGAAGGTATCTCAGAAACGTTCCGAATCTGCTGGGGTTATAATCAAAGGAAGGAGCAAAATTTCTGAATAGACTGACGGAATATGAAGTAACCACTATTTTTCTAGAAGAATCAGTACTCTAGATATTCTCCATCAAAGATATAAGAGATTTTACTGGACCTCCTTCCATTCTTGATGTAGTATTTAAATCCTCCATACAAAAACCATTCCAACAAAACTTTGGTATTCGAAAAACATGACCTGCTATTTATAAAACAGGTATTTCCTACATATTCCAATCCTCTTAGGCCAAATATAGAAATGTAGTCTCTTGTTGGTATGGCATGCTCACTTCTGTTGATAAAAGAATTAGTGGGTTCATTGTTCCTGTGATTCAAAGAAGGTGATAGAGATACTGATATTGATTTTTGGGAAGTACTGAGCAATAATCTTTGATGACTGATATGTATTACTTAGGAAAATTTTGGCGATGAAATGATTTCTCAGAATAAATTAATTGTACCTATTACAGAAGGAGCATTGCACCATTGAATTGCTATACTTATTCTTTGTATAAAAAATGAGGTTGAAGGTTTATTTTTTGTAGTGCGGCCCTCCATTACACAAGAAGCATTGCCCTTTATAACAGAAAAAGCATTGCCCCTTCAAATTGCTATAATCATTTCACGTACAAAAAATGAGGTTCAACGTGTATTTTTTGTAGCGCGGCCCTCCAATTTCATTGATAAAAGTCAGATATTCAGAACAGAAGACCCCAACAGTTTCGACAGCTATTGGATGGAAAGGATAATTATATCCAAGATTCTGATATTTCTTTGTTTTCAATTTCTCGCTGGATATTGCTGCAGCACCTGCGGACTAAGAAGTATTTGCTTAATGAGACACTGCAACTGTGTCAGCACAAGTGAAGTCCCACACCACAGGTTTGCCACATTTCCAACAAACCATAATTTCGGCCTGCACTATTATTACAGCTCAAACCATGAGTTACTTTTTGGTTCACTTTACTACCACATATACCTTCATGAGGAACACAAATATCTGAACCAGTCTCAGTCCAATAGATATCTTGAAAGACTCGTCATCTGAAAGGGTTCCGATAGAAGCCACAGGTAAATAATTCAGCCAAGCTTCAGATTATTCAATACTTACAGCGTTCAGACGAGCCTTTTTCAATTCACACTTGACGAATTGAGTAATTTTTTCGAGGTAATATTCAAAAGATTTCCGAATGTTTCTCGTAGCGGGTGGCAAATTTGAGTTGGTTTCTAATAACCAAAAAACTCATCAGACGTATCAGAAAAACTGGAAGTGAGAATAGAACCAATAAGATTAGATACAATACTCATGGAAGCTGAAAAAGCAGGTAAAGCTAGGGAGGAAGTCAAACGGAGCCCCGACCTTCGAAATTCACTGGAAGTGTAACCAAGAATCTTCATTGAAAGAATTATTAGTAACATATTCCGAAGTATGACGCGATGAATCGCGAAATCTTGAAGCTATTGCGACTTTTCCAAGATAAGAACATCTGAGGGTATATATCAATTTTTCTATAGCAAAGCAATTCTCGAGAGAAAGAATGAGACGTAAGTTGGTAGTTCATTCAGATGGGTGGAGAGTAACTTCAGAGAGTCCTTTTTCATCTAATATGTCCAGAAAGATCATTTATAGTAAGGGGTGACCAAGAAGGCTGCAATCTGACTTTTCCAGAATTTTTATAACAAGGGCTGAAGAAATTATTTCGTACTTATTGAAATTGATTTCAAAAAGAATTGGTTTCGATAGGATAGGAAATAAAATCCAAGATGGCGAGTTGTGCAGGTTTTCTGTGACCTGCTCCCAAAGATACCGAAAATTCCACGTATAAAAATTGTCTTACGAAAGTTGTGACAAAGGTGAAGTGCTACAAATGTGCAGAAGTATTCCACCCAGCATGTTTTGAACAATCCAGCGAAGAAAAAAACGCAGGAAGTGAGCATGAAGTTGATCAAGGTATGGTCGACATAAACCTACCTCAAGGAGGAAATCAAACTACTCCAACAAATACTGGCTGACAAAAACAAATCAATTGCCGCTGGAGAGGAGTTAATCCAACTGTTGCATGAGAAAATTGCACATTTGGAAACAAAAACATCACCCACAAGCAACCTACATTCCATACAGTGCAAAACACCAATAGATAAACAAACAAAAAATGCGACCCCCAAAAAAAGTGAAACTGCCAAAAAATCACAAAACATACCGAATGCCTTATCAGAAGCAAATACAAGCAAAACAAACAAAGGGAATTCCAATCTACAAAGTGGCACAACCATAACTGAAGACCAAGTGGCTGCTGCAATAACAAACATCCGAACTCAAGAAAAGGCTAGAGAAATGATAATCTTAGGAAAATAAAATAATTCAGGTCACAACCATTCGGCCCAGCCAGAATAAATACAGCACGAAAAAGGTTACACTCTCGTAAAAAGACGAAAGAAACAGAAAACATAAAATGTGCGAAACGGCGGATGGGATGAAGACTTCCAGGTCAGAGAAAAAAGAAGCAAAAAAATATAGCTCTTCATCTCGAAGGTTCCTGACAAAATAACAGGCATATGTTTCAAACATGGATTCCTGGATCACCTCAATAACATCCACCGCAAAATGAAATTCACTATGGAAACTGAAGCTGACAACTCACTCCCTTTCCAAGATGTCCTCATAACAAAAACCAACTACTCCTTCGACCACAAAGTAAACACGGAACTCACCTACACCAACCGATATCTACACGCCAGATCTCATCACCATCCAGCCCAAATCAATTCCGTCTTAAATTCTCTCATCTATAGATCTATTCATCTCATCGATAATCACAAGAGTTGAACATGCTGAAAACTGCACTACTTCAGAATGGTTATAACAACATATGAATCTGCATATCTATCCACCATCAACAAACCCGTTCTCCAAAGCCAAATCTGTAAAACCCAACAGGTACCCAACTGCACAAGGAGGCTTCATTGCCCTACATCAAAGGGTCACCAACAAAATTGGCAGAATCCTAGATAATCTTCTTCTATATGTATGTATGAACAGAGCCAAAGAGAGCCAGCATTGGGCCTGGGGCAGAGCATGCAGCCGGGCCCCTACTTCCTTTCCTTTTTTATTTATACCAACATTTTTTTCAAATTCAATCCTACTGAAAGCGTTGGCTCAGTGGTGGAATTAATTTTCATTAGGAATATGAACTGTTCTTTTTTTCATAAGTACCAAAAACCATAATATGAATCAACCACTGTGTGTGCAATGCCACACACTCTTCGAAAATTCATAATGTACACTGTTTGAAGTTTGATGCAATTGGTAAATTAAATTTGAATTAAAAAATTAAAAATTCCTCAACACAAAAAAACGCATGAGAATTAAAAAAATAATAAGTATTGGCCCTTTAAGTTTAATGTAAGTAGTAATATTTTGATCCAAGCGTTATCGCTACCTTACGAAATTTTCGGAGTAAATTAATCAAGACTTAGACTCCACGACGTAAGTTGGTGGGGAGTTGGGTATCCTATAGATTTCAGGTGATGCTGCAGCGTCAGGTTGAGTTACCATGTTCTCGCAATATCATTGAAGTAACATTCGAATCGATCAGACCTGTGGAAGTTACTCAGATCCCTTCATCAACTAGAAAAGAACTGATGATCTTCAAACGGCTAAACAAATTTTCTTGAATCATAGCTGAGAACATTATCGATCAAATCACCTTTCAAACAAAAAAAAACTACAACAAAATCGTTTATCCGTTTGTGAGCTACGATGCCACTCACATAGAAACACATGCACAGACACACATATACAGACGTTAAATTTATAACACCTCTTGTTTGCGTCGGGGGTTGAAAAAGCAATGTTTGTTATGTTTTCTTTATTCGACAGATATTAAATAAATGGAACTGAACTATTTTCAATAATACAATAAAGTTTTCGGAACAAATTCGCTTTTCTGACCTTTTTGGCGTCAAAATCATTTATTATTTATTCAGAATTCAGCAGGCTAGCTGATTATGACTGAGAGCATTGTCAAACTGAGTCGTTCTGTCTCTCACGATTGGCAAAAATTAAGGTTAAGGGTGTTAATAGACATAGACTGTGGCTGCCTGACATCACTTGGGTATTAGGTGTGGGCATTGAATAATCCTTTTCACAATGTTTCATGAAGACTCCGGGCCTCCTGTCCTCTCAGGCTCCGGGACATTTGCCCCCTTGCCCCATCCGCCTGTTACCTTTTGAACGGTTTTACGTAGAACAATGGGACGAAAACCATTTCGAATTATATGACTAGCACTACTTTTTGAAAAAACATTGTGATTGCCCGTTAGATGGCGTGGAGGGGAAATCAACTAAAAATTTTAAATAGCATGGGGGGTTAGTGGCACATCTTTGAAAAAATAATTCAATTCCTATTTCAATCAAATCCTATTTTCAATTTCGTTAATACGTTCTTTCACAATATGCATTTGAAATGTCAAGTATAACAGAAAACAAAACTATTGTGTAGGTTTTATTGAGAATTAGAAACAAAATTGTGTTCGAAAAGTCCGCCTAATGGTTCTTGATAATAAAATATTCGATTCAAATTATGTAAAATATCTGCTGGTATACGAGCACACACACACGTGTATTCGTTGTTTCAGTTGAATTCATTCGTTTTTTATATGAAGAGCAGTTAGGTAGTGTTATAAACATTTATACATTAGAAGGTCTCGAACATCGACAAAATAATCCAACTTCATCGGGAATTTCTAGGTAACTGCTTGATTATCAGTTTATAATTCCAATAATGGTAGCAGTTGTGATTATAGTCATTAAAAAATAATGACTTGGATATTATTTGGGTCGGAATTGGATTACTTTATGGATTCAAAATCTCTACCTGATCAAGTCATGAATCTTTCCCTATTGACCGTATTTAATCTTAATAATCGCAATTGTGATTCCGTTGAAAAACCATGGTGAAAAGTAAAAACTTTTTAACAAAAAATTAAACCGACGAAATACGTAATTGAAAAGTAAAAAATAAAATAAACCTTCTCAGTCTCAATAACTAAGCCCCTAAACTAATGTAAGTAACTAATTTTGAGTCGGCGCCAAACAAACAAGCAAATGAATTAGGTAAGGCGTAAAATGATGGCATCGAGTTGCGCGGTGACATTCTGATATTTTTTTGAAGTATTTATGATCTCGTTGATTGTTTGATTAGCGCCGACTCAAAATTAGTTACTTACATCAGTTTAGGGGCTTAGTTATTGAGACTAGGAAGGTTTATTTAATTTTTTAATTTTCAGTTACGTATTTCGTCGGTTTAATTTTTTGTTAAAGAGTTTTTATTTTCCAATTTTCCGTGGCTGAAATCTACCAATTACAACATACTTCTTTTTTGATCACTTACTTACCCACCTCATTTCAACTATCCCAGTTAAATGATATGACTAGCTACTTTTACTATTTGTTGTAATATAAATTATTTTTGTTGTTCTGGTTAGTTTGTATATCATTCCATCCTCTCATAGAATATAATGATTGTAATGGATGTAGAACAAAAATAATGACAGTAGCGATTTGTCATTGTCAACTACATATGTGTGTGCCAATGTTCACAAGTTAAAAATCAATTATCCCCTATTTTTCTACCCGTAAGGGTGGATAATTTCATTCGAAATCTAAATATGAGGTATATCCTATCTATTTAAGAAAAATCATCCGAACCAAAGAACCCAGTACAAAGTTATACCTGATAGAATCGGTTAACGGACCAGAATTTAGAGGGTGAGTGATCAGTATCCTTCATTTTGTCACCCTTAGGGGTGAATTTCATCTTTTGAATTCAAATGGGAACATCTTCGAAGTACACCCTATCTACTGAGAAAAGAATTATCCGAATCGGAAGTCCCAGTAAAAAGTTATGCCTGATCATACATAAAAAAAATTTAAAAAAATATACGCGTTGACTAGAGAACCTCCTCCTTTTTGGTTTTGTCGGTTAAAAATTGAAATACCTTTTCCACCTATGTGCAACTCGACCTCTATGCCTTTCGAAAGTTTCAAGATCATGTGCGCGCAGCGCCCTCTGTCAAGTAATTGTAATGTATCTTCTCTCAAAAAGTGGGATCGGTAATACAATTCAGAATATTCTCTGTTTCATTGTTTCACATCAAATCATTCAAAAGTTATCAAGGTAAGGGTACCATTCAGATCCGCACTTATACTTGACATTTCAAATGCATATTGTGAAAAAATTAACAACGAAATTCAAAAATAATTAGATGGTTGAGGATAAAATTGATTTATCTTTTCAAAGATGTGCCACATGACCCCCCATGCTATTTGAATTTTTTAAGTTGATGTTCCCCTTCCCCCCCCTCCCCCCTTCCATTCCCCTCCCGAATTATCTATCAAGCAATCACAACCACTAACAGTTGATAATCCATGAAAAAAATCCTCTGAAATTCTCACGATAGGTCGTTAATAAGCCAGAAAAGAAATATAAAAAATGAGCATTACCTACCAAGACTTCCGTAGAATTTGTTTTTTCCCATGTTTTTCTTTGTCTTATGCCTGTGGCTTGGCCCACTTTCCGTTATCCCGTTAACCCGTTTCTCGTCATGCCCTTATTCCGTTATACCATTTTCCCCTATTTTGAAGAATTACGTTCTTATTATGAACATTCATACGATGAAGAATAATTGTTTCCATTATCATGTTTCTTACATTACAGCAAACTCGCTTATATTACAGAGGAGTCATTAGACTATTTAAAAATGAATACTCAATCTCAACAAATTTATATTTGAAACCCATTCATACAACGATTCGCAAACTATTACCTCCCGAGTGTTGAATTTGCTACATCAAGAGAGTTTCGATACACCACAGAAGTGTTTCTGTTCAACCTGTGAGTTAGGAAAGGAGGGGGGGAAAGGAGGTCATAAAAGTTGTTTCACCTATAAGCTGCGAAACTCCAAATTCCAAGTTAGGCCCAAAGAAACTTGTACCGAAAACTAATTGTCAAAAATGATACCGTGAACAACATCCAACAAATGAGACTGAAGCCCGATTGGTCAACACATCGGATTTCCACCTTGGACGTATACTAATGAAAATATAACGAGCACCAACACACCAGGATCACACCAGAGGTATATGTGAAACTACGATTTAACTAACAGGTTCAGCAAGTGCAATTGGAAAGTGTCAGAGATTTGTATTTTTTTAAAGAACTACTAAGTCATTTATTTGTAAAATTCTAAGTTATGAAATATATGGGTTTATTGTTAATAAAATATCACCCTTTTCTTTCATAGAATTTACACCGTAACCTTAAATGAAAAATCTATCAAAATTCGTGCAGTCCAAATAACTTTGTTCCGAATAGCCTGGGTATTATATTTGATGAAATCACCAATGAAGCCGATTTGTCATTTTGAAAATGACAATTTCAATGATCGGATAATTTGAGTGACGCAATTTTACGTTCGAAAAGTATTTCTTCATCTTAATCCAAATTTTCAAATATATTGCATTCATTTGTTGAAAATATAAACAGGATGTTCATAAAATCAGATGTGGAATCATCTGCGACTGAAAGATAAACTTTAGTCACTATCTTCCATCGTCAAGACTGGAATAGAAAATCAAATAATTATCTGAATGAAAATGCAAATTTTCAATTTCTGATTTTTCATAAAATCAGATGTGGAATCATCTGCGACTGAAAGATAAACTTTAGTCACTATCTTCCATCGAAAACTTTTTCTTTTGAGTTAGGGCCTTTTCAGAATATCTATCAGATGTAGTTCAATGTCCAGCGTGGCTTTAGCCGGGGAAGTAGTTGGTTTCTGTTAGACATTCACAAAAAATAACTTCATTTTAGTCGTGGATTTTTCAATTCACTGAAAAATCTTTCTATCAATATTCAATTGAGAATCTTTCCCTTTTCAACATATTGCATTCAATTTGAATGGCATTGATTCTCAGAATTTTTCAATAGTCGATCCGTTCGTGGCTACTTTCATTATTATTATCTACTTCTAGTCTATTTCAATCGTATCACCATAGCCTACTTCGAAATCTACCCTTATTCAGCAATGGTAAATTGATCGGTATACAGAAAAATACGAATATACGTCACGAGCTACCTATTGCTCTTAAGTTAACCTCACAGGACTGAACTTTTCCCAAACATTCGTTACTACCACAGTGTACAGAGCTATTACTAGACGATAGGTTGATATGAACATATTTTCAATGATCACTTAGAGACTTTCTTGAATCATTAATAGTCGTGGGTTTTTATAAGTTTATTCAATGATGGATGCTCAGCATACTTACGTGGTAGATAAATAGGCAGTACTTTCGCTGGTGTTGGCATGGGTTGGTTGTTGAAATTTTCCTCGGGTATGCATACTTTGATACCTATCCTTCCCGTGTTATTGTCTGCAAACACACAGTAACTGGTATCATTGTATAGTTTGCCATCAAAAGAGACAGAAGACTCTTTCCTAAATCCCTCGAATTCATCATAATAGAAACTCGTTCTGTGAAAGATAGGATAAAAAACGTGATTGAAATTGAATGATTGAGTAAATCATGACTTGGTGACTCATGGGTTGAAAAATATGTAATAGTAAATATCGGGTAAAGTTGCTTCCTTCTTCTTCATTGGGAGCAAAAAACAAAATTTCAAAATTGAAAAGTCTCTTTCAAGTATGGAAATGATGAATAATCATTTCATTCAGTAACAAGATATTATTCTAATCACATTTTTTTTCCATTGGAGTTTCTGTTTCTGAGCAGATGCCTTTTTAACAAAGTTCATGGAGAAAAACATGTATGAATCATCTAATACTACTGTGTATAATAACCATGAACATTGTACATATAAAATAAGTTTACCGTAATTGTTCCCCTGGAAACGTATTACTACCTTGATGAGACATTTGAAAGAAGATTTTCGCACAAATATTTACTATTTCATATTTATTGGAAATCAAATTTGGTGCTGCATTTATCCCAACGTGAACTCATAAAATACCTACCAACTCATGTATGAGGGCCAATACTTGTAATTGGATTCATAATTCTTGTACAGTATGAGATCGAATTTTCTTATTCGCTTATTTTCATCATTCCATCAATGGACCTTTCCATTTAGGAAAAATAAATTCCAAACTTATATAGGTCGATTGTATTCATATGAAACGTCCAATTGACTCAGAATGCCATCATATTTTATATTTCGAAAAGATATTGCGTTTGAAAGAGTACCCGTGACGTCACGTTCATCGAAAACTACCACCTCCATAATCCACGTTCATAAACACGCATTACTGTTCTTGTCAAAAATATAGCTCACTGCTTGATATACACCATCAATATATAATTGAACTCTGTTTATTGATAGACTCATAAAAAAAAACTCATTTCAACAACGGTTTTCTTTATTTAAAACATTCAAAGTTTCTGAACGGGTCTTCTTTTTGATGAAGAGCGATTATTGGCATCACCGCAAATATTAGACAGTTCCCATGAAAATAATTTTGAGATTTGAGGTCAACCATTAATGTTTATTTTTATCAACTTATTAATTTCTTAATATCATAAACGATTTGGTGTGTTTAAATGAAACAAGGCTTCGTAAAAGCAGGTTCGAAAATTTGCCAAGGGTGGATTATGAATGATTGACTCTTTTTATTTAACAAACATGACTTTTTGAGTGCTGAAATAAAAAATGTGAAAACGAAAAACGGTAAGCAATTTGTGTTAGGTATATAGCCAAAATGAATATCGAGATCATTTTCAACTGACTTATTTGCATAAAAAAAGTAAATCAACACATGTTATCTTTTTACAGATCTACCAGTGACTCCAGTGGTGATAATGCTGTTGGCTACATACAGTTGAAACGCCAAGAAAACGTCTGCAATGTGAAAGCAAAGCTCACACCGGAACATGAAATCCAAAATTTTTTTAATAATTGTTTGGTGCAGGAAGACGAAGAAGCAATGTCCTAGGCTGTCCGTGTTTAGACTGTTCGGCCTCTGAAGGTATGTGTATATCGAAAAAATGTTTTGACAATTCAGATGAGATCAAATAAATTTGGTATTCATATAACATCAAGAATGCCTAAGGCCAATTTGAAGAATTTTTTGGGACAAAAAAGTTAGAACAAAAAAACTCTTGAAATTTTGGGAAGATGCATAATTTTTTTTTCTAAAACTGAATCGGAGAATATGTGTTTTATACAATGCATTGTGTTTTCCAGGTGGATGTGAACATGGACTGGCATTTTTGATGTGGCTCCATAGAAGAAGTGAAGAACCCTCTGTAACTTCACAGACATGCTACTGGAAACAATCAAAATTATCAACAATGGGGGAAGAGTATAAAATTATAGAATTGAAGGCTCTAATGAACAGATAAATTCCTGAATTATATCAAAATTGAACATGGGATACTTCACAACCTCTGGTTATTTCATAAGAAATATAAAGTGAAAATGCTTGTTTTTTTTCTAATTTATATTTGAAACCACTTTGATTTTTCATTTAAAAAGTTATTGTTTACCCTTTGAAAAAACTATCAAGTTTTTTTTTTCATTAGTAGGAAAAATGAAGTCTGCTCCACAGTAAAAAGCATTCATTTCTAGGGAAGAAATTAGCAATTCATTTCGGCAAAGTATTTTGCCATCTTCAGGCTCTCTCAAAGATACAAGAGTGATCATTGTAAAAGTTGATAGAAGAATTACCACAAAAATAAACATAACATCACTGATTTACACAAATATTGAAGTTAAAATGTCAACTGATTAATATAACATAGGTTATCGACTGAATTGATGACTTGACATTTTAAATTCAATGTTTGTGTAAGTCGGTGTTGTTATGTTTATTTTTGCTAATCTTCTACCAATTTTTACGATGTTCACCCTTGTATCGTTTCTATGTATATTTTAGAGAGCCTGAAGATGGCAAAATACTCTGCCGAAATGCATTGCTATTTTCTTTCCTAGAAATAAATGCTCCTTACTGTGGAGCAGACTTGATTTTTCTACCGATTAATTAGAACTCCACCTGACATGGACTACTTTCATAATTTTTTTTTTTCATGTTCATCTAGCATCTGTACAGTTTACACAGAATGAATCAAGCAATGGATGAATTATTCAAAAAAAGTGGAGATTTAAGCTTCTGTTGAACTTACCTTCATCCATTGGGGTATTCGCCGAATTATTTTTTATCATTAATGTATTGAATGGATCATTGCATGTTCTAATAGATGTTCCAAATATTACTGTATCAATACTTTTTTCAACGAAATTTAAGATGTAGATATTCTTAATATTACGATTCATCATGAATGTATCATTGCATGTACCAATAAATGTTCCAAATATTATTGTAACAATACTTTGATTTAAACTTTTTTAGGAAATGTACAATGTAGATATATATTCTCGATGTTCTGTGATTGTTTAGATATAATCAATCATAAATGCATTATACTGTGAATATATATGTAGGCTTTGTCTGTTTGTATTATAATAAATTCATATTCGGTACCTGTTAGTGTTTCCTTCATGTGATGAGTCAAATATTTATTAAGTTTGAACTACTGAAAATATAATTAATAATTCAGAATGAATAGACTTGAAATATGTTCATACAAATTTCGTAAATTTTTTGCAAAATTATTCACTTATTTCACACCAATTTTTTGTTGAGGGATACTAATTGAAAGGTAAAGATGTTTACTCATATATTTTTTACAAATACAGGCTTACATTTTCTATGGTAAACATTTTTCCTATGGTTACAAAGCTATAGAAAAAAAAATATTTCTGAAGATATTGGCATTCATGAAGAGAATGTGACAATAAACCTTAGAAAACTTTGACATAATACTGCAATTCTATTTATTTAAAGTATTTTTGAATTTCAATTAAAATAGAAAAAATGAATCTATCGACAAGTTGTATTCGTCCACCGTATGCTCCTGAAATAAATTTTAATTGTATTGTGCCATTTGGAGTAGCAGATATTAAAAATTTTACAGTATTGCATTTTTTCTATTCTGACCAAGTCATGGACAGACGAACAGGATCAGAGGGTTTTTCAATTTCCAGACAATTAATAATTGAATTAACTTTGTCATAGCGAGCTCTGAAAGGCATCGGAAAATTTCTTTCAATTTCAGATATGTCAGGCCAATATATAAGCTCTTGTAAACAATTTGCCATCATAGGCACAGCTTTTGTGAAAATCTCGTGAACACTTGATTTACTCGAATCAAAGTCATCAGCCAATCGAGAGTATACATCCCCAACCCGAATTTTTTTTAAACTTATCAGAACATCCATATATTTAATTTCTTCAATTTTGGTAATGTATTTCACAATATGGGGAACATTTTCAGGAAGCCCCAAATAAAATTACTCTTCTTTTCTATAAGTGCAATAGATAAGCGCTGGCGCTGCTGTCGTTCGATATTTTCACAATCAGGATCGGATGAAGACTGACTAGGAATATACTCAGAATTTTTTTTGGTGGTGTTATTTTGGTGAATCGGATAATGTACTAGCTTGGCTACTGCTAGGAGAAGAACTATTCGAAACTCTTGAGTAAATATGTCCCATGGATGTAATGTCACTCAACACAGTTTTACTAGCTGAAGGAGTGATGTTTTCATTTGGTTCGGGTTTCTTCATCGTTGGTAGGTCATGTACTTATGATGAAACAAGGTCAGACCAATGTCGTTTCAGGTTGATATGTGGACAGACATCTTTCTTCAACATGAATTTGGATCCCGTTGTTCTAGCATATTCCCAATTCGTAGTATCTTCTTTCAGCTGGAACCAAAGAACAATATGTTTATGGGACTGGATATAAAATACAGTACTGATCGATGATTTTGCAAACTTGCATTGAGTGAAACTAAAGATCGTCCCTTGATGTACTCACCTGGAAATGCTCTGCACAAAAGCATATATTTCCGCTTTTTAGAAAAGTTTGATTCACTTTCACTGGTGTTCAGACAACCGGGCACATAGCACTTTTTAGACATTTCCATAGTTGTTAAAATTAGAAAATAATTTCCGAAATTTTTCAATACCAAACATTCATGGAGAGCTTGTTCATTTACAGCAGTTCTCTGCATATCTCGTGTCTCGTATCAGATATATGCAAGAAAAAGAGCTGAAGAGAGAAAAACGATTGATAATATTCTATTCCGTGGAGCAAATGAACGAACCTATCAAAGTATCAAATAACAAATGTCGTTACGTCACAATTCCATGATTCGCAACTCATACAACGATGCCAAATCAACTTTTAATGAACGTGACGTCACAAACCCACTTTTTTCCGCATTATGGAAAAACTACCCATCAGAAAAAAAAATCCCAAGTGATATTAGCACAAATACTTTCTAATTACAGTGTTTTCTCATGATGCATAAAAAGGTCCATCGACACGTACACTATTAACTTGACTGTATTATAATAAGATCAATTCCTGCGCTTTTTCCTTTCTGGATATGTGCGTGGATTTTTGGTTCGTGGCATTTACTCCTAGATAATTCACCCTCAGAATCAGTCCTCAAAAATTAATATCAAACAATTTCGCCCCAACCAATTTGCTTGCAATGATATGATTTGCTCTCATGAGCTCACGCTGAAGCATTCTGAATGAATGTAACCTGACTTGGTTAATCTTGCTATCCAAATTGATCGCAGTCTAATCACGTTAAATCAGACACAATCTAACCTGATTGAAAACTGGCTATTCAAGATTATAGCAATTCAATGATCATTTTACGTGAAGAAAGGAACTTTTTGACTAACCTTCCTATACAAATTGATCATAATCCAATCACGTAAAATAATAAAATTATCCATGTAACAATGATAGGTTAGGCACTTAAAGTGCAAGACGTTTTCGGATTTATATATACAGGGTGTCCCTGGACTTCCTCTTTTCCTCTCGGGAATGTATAGATGGGGTCAAAATATCACCAGTACTTCATATAACTTTTGTTCCTTAAAGGTTACGTAGACAATTTTCTGAATAAAAGTACTCGTGTGGAAAGTCGATCGGAGCAACGATTTTCAATAAAAATGCAGTTTTACTCGACGACATCAAACCCGATCATCCACCATTATTTGAAATGAAAAATTTTCACAGTAGAAAACTAATGCTAACGTTAATTCAACAACATTTATAACAGGGATAATACAAAATATGCTAAAATGGAGTCGTAAACAAAAAATACAGTACCTAGTTGAAAGTTTCATTCACAATGTAGATATTTTTCCAAATGAAATATCAAGTTATGTAGATTCGTGGTGTTTTTGAACTAACAAGCTACTCCACTATGAAATATCGAATTCAGTCCATATTTTGTATGTACGCGTGAAATAAGCACGTTCCGTGTTGTGTTATCTGAATCTCATGAAACTCAACATTTGGATGTTGCAAATTCGTATTCACAGCTGAAATGTTGAGGAGTTTCACTGATAAGTATAATTTCATGGGATAAAATCTTTAACCCGAAGATAAAATTAGCTGAAAAAACGCACATCGAAAGACATAACTAATAGAAAGCAAACGAATAAACTACAAAAACGGCTGCACATGAATGGGTGAAAAATATCCGGTGAATAAATTTATGTTCCATTTCTTCCACAGATGTTGACAAAAACACCTTGTAGAAAGAAATAAAATTAGTATGGATAAAAAATGACAACTGGAATGCGATTTTGTTTCGTTGAGTGGTGCGTTGGCATTGTATTGTCAATATTTTAATTGGGCAGTTTGAAGTGTTTCGATATGACCCAACAGTTTACATTCAACGAATATGCAGATATGCATGCATTGTATGGACGAGCATTTGGTAATGCTGCATAATCCCGCCGTCTGTATGTCGAGCATTTATCCAATCGAACGTTACCGGCAAGAGAAACGTTCGAGCGTGTCGATCGCAGCTTGAGGGAGACAGGTATGTCTAATGGATAATCAATTGGAGCCTGTTATTTTATTTCGATAGTATTGTAGGTTCAGTTTTGCCAAAACGAAGTGGTGAGGGCCCTCCTAGGGCTGTGCGTACCGTTGTATTGGAGGCAAATTTGTTGGAAGCTGTCGCTGATGATCCTTCAATGAGCATCAGAAACCTATCAGAACAGTTCCATACATCCAAGTCCACTATTTATGGAATAATTAGGGAACAACTGACCCACCCATATCACATCCAGAAGGTACATGCCATCACACCTGAAGATTTTCCAGCACGACTGAAATATGTCGATTGGTTCCTGGATAAGCAAAGAGAGGATATGTCTTTCATTACTTGAGTTTTATTCACTGATGAAGCAAGCAGATTTCAGTAGAGATGGAGTAATCAACTCTCATAATCTCCACATATGGGCCGAAGAAAATCCCCATGGGATATTGCAAACCAAACACCAACGGAAATTCAACGTGAATGTTTGGGCTGGTATCATATGAAACCATCTTATAGGACCATTCGTTCTACATGAGCGATTGAATGGAGAACGTTATTTGGAGTTCATTCAGAACGATTTGAATGGACTTTTGGAACATGTTCCATTGCAAACCCGAAGAGATATGTGGTTTATGCATGATGGCGCTCCTCCTCATTTCAGTTTGATTGTGCGGGACCATCTGAACCAGATTTTCCCCAATAGATGGATTGGTAGAGGTGGGCCATATTCATGGCCACCGCGGTCTCTGGTCAATCCATTGGATTTCTTTCTGTGGGGGCATCTAAAAAGCCCCGTTTACGCTACGCCTATTCACACCAGAGATGTCTTGTTGAATAGAATTACATTACATTGTGAAGCCATACAAAACGATCCTGGCATACTATTTCAAGTGCAGAGAGGGTGTTTGCACCGACTAAGAAAATGTGTTGAGAGACGGGGGTCATATCGAGCAGTTTTTGTAGCGGATTTTGCATTTCTGTTTGCTCTTGAGGCTTGCGATTGATTATTTACACCATGAGTTCTGTAAGGTAAACGTATTTTCATGATAAAAATTCGTTATGAACATTGTACCTATCATTTCTATTTTCATTACAAATTAATCATTCCGAATAATGGTAGACATCTCAGGTTGGATGTCGTCGAACAAAAATGCATTTTTATCAAAAATTGTTGCTTCGATCGATTTTCCACACGAGTACTTTTATTCAGGAAATTGTCCAGGTAACCTTGTTTTGTTAAAACATATTGACAATTCCCAGTCATTTCAAAGTTTTGGGGTGTGGACCATCGGGGGTAGTCCGTTCCTGACTTTGTAGCAAAACAACTGACTCCTGCATGAAAGCTTTCCGAAGGAATTCATTTGTTTAGTCAATCACTAGAATTTAGATGATTTTGAATATTCACTTTGAAAGTTATCAAAGAAAAACATTTTTCATTTTATAATTTTGAGGGCCCGTAACTTGGTAACGAAGGCTTTCAGGAACAAAAGTTATATGTAGTACTGGTGATATTTTGACCCCATCTATACATTCCCGAGAGGAAAAGAGGAAGTCCAGGGACACCCTGTATATTTCATTCCAACTTTATCTGCATATAGTAATAAAAATGTATGACAACTGTCGGAACAGCCAAAATCATATATTGAGAATGCATGTGTGGTATGTCCGTACTGAATTCTCTTTAAATGTAAATTGCCAGGGTTGGATTTGGAATTGTGAAGAGAATAATCAAGGATAATTTAATAACTCATTAAACTAGTGTGGAAACTGAGTATGATAGAATTCATAGAAATTGTTGAAGAAGTAAATCGGTAATTGGAAAAAAGATTATAAAACTCCGATAACTCTTTTACTGTATAGCTTTATCAGCTACATATTGTAACAAAGTCATCAAAGATTTTGTCATTGATCTGCGCCTGAAGAATAATGATCTTCTTCGGATGATGAATCTTCATTTAGATCAATTATAATGGGAAATATTTGACAATCCAACATTTTTTTTTCGTTCTCAATTTGTAATGCTAAAGATTTTCAGTGTGTTCAATACAATCTGCCCAATTTTGCGTGATAACTTTATTTAATGCTTCTTTCCATGTATTCAATTCAGCCTCGCCACTGTAGCGTCCTATATTATTGTTATAAAATATGCAATGTGCCCAAATTAGTTCAATGGCATTGAACCGACAGTGGTATGTTGGTAGTCGTAGGAAAGAATGACCCATTTTATAAATTAGTTCATCTGTCGCATATGCTATTTTTTAGGCTTTAATTGCTGTACAATCTCTTACAGTTCACATTTGAAGGCGCGCTGAGGATTTTTTTTTCTCAGAAGTCTTGAATTCAATATTGTGCTGCCCATAATGATTAATGATGGTTTCTGAAGTCTTGGTAAGAATTGTTCTGTCCTCCACTTTTCGAATAATTTCGAATAATTCCGAGTTCATAATCAGCACTTTTGTTTTTAGTTGAAATTATAAGGCCAGCACTATCAGTAGATCATTTTTATTTCCATATCACCAATTATGTATCGTTTGCCTTCTGAGTAACTTTTGTTCCGTACAGATTTCACATCATTGTTATGCCAAGTTTGCAATGTATCACTTCCTTGTTGAAAAATCCACATTTCATCAAGGAAAACCACATGCAGCATTATTCACATATGTGATGCAATCTCTGGTCCTTCCATTAGAGCCCTTCTAGCATTATTATTTGAGAAACAAAAATGTAGACCTCTTAGAATTATACCCAAGGTTGTGTTACGGACACCTATAATATGCCTATTCAGTAGTTCTTCTCTTGTTACAAACTGTTTATTATTTTCTATCGTGCTATAAATAACTGTACGTATTGCAGATTTAACTCCTTTAGGCAAATCTCGTGTTTTGGAAGCTTTTCCCTTTGCAGGGTCCCAATGAAAATAAAATAAAACCAATCAGCACATGAAACAGTAAAAAAAAAATTGTTTCACGTGGGCCTTCGTGCCGTATTCTAGAAATTGTCCTCAAGCTTAATTTCGATGCTTCAGCTGCACAATTGGTAACATAAATGTTTTCACTGGAAGTCTCTTTTTTATTTTGAAAATACTGCAAAACATTTAACACAAGTTTCCTACTTTGCTCTTTCAAAACTTCACAATGAGCCATTTTCAAATTTTACTGAAACTGTATCACAAATAACACAATACACCAGAAGAATAAAGTAAGTCCTGTTGAACCATCTGTTATTGATAGGAAGTACATCTTATTGGCCATCCTTCTCTAGGGTAAGTAATTTCTCCGTAACGTTGGTCGTAGCCTATTCAGGGACGTATCTGGGCGTGCTTTAAGTATAATTCAAATAAGTGAAGAGGGCTTGGGCGTATACGTCAGGTATCACCAATGATTTATTGTCTACTTTGCCATCCGGAACGTTTCAACTATAGCATGAATATAGCCGAATATAACGTCCACTGGCTTGCCTGGTCCAGGCCGGCTGCTATCAAAGAGAGTAAACATTATCTGATCAGGAGGTACTGATAAGCTCTAGCCAATCAGAATCTTGTAGCATTAACGGGTCATAGTGACGTACATGGACAGGTGGCTCACGTAACATACAGAGTGGACCAATATACATTCAAGAGCCTGTAACTCTCGAATACCAGAGTGCGGAGTTCGCTAGTCCACTACTATCCAGGGATAATGGTGGCCATGGCATGTCCATATATGTCACTATGACTCACAAATGATCTTTCATCTCTTTCTAGTAGTTTCACCATTGTCTTATGGAGAATAGACTCTCCTACTCAGATAACGTTTACTCTCTTTGGGCTGCTAGGCCTAGAAAATACGTAATTTTCGGTTGTTTTTCGATTTTTGCGAATAACTCTCAAAATGATCATCATCCACAGAGAACAATGCAGAAGTACCTTTTTGTAGATGAACACATTTTCTACAGACGAGCTTTTATGTAATTTTCATGAAATATTAATATATCCGAATACATTGAAAAAACATATCAATGGAGACCTTGCATACTTTTTTCTATCTCTTTTCCGTCACATATATGATATTCAATTTTGATCGATTTACACCTGATGGAAAATTTGTTAAAGTTTATTATGACTGGGAATAGTGATGATGATATTTATGGTAGCTCTGACGTGTATTTCACCGACGTTTGATATATGAGAGTGTGAGTACGTGCTAGAGAGTTGACTTTCCTTCCTGTAACTAACTACATCCTGCTCCCTTCTGAATGTGAAAAGAAGTTTACTTACGATAATTCGTCTTTGGCACAAGACAAAACTTGTGTTCTGATGAACGTCACGTAAACTTGGTTAGTCTCATGATTATGCGTATAATTGTGCCTGTAATCTATTTCTGGACTTGATGTATCACAGTTCGTGTCATCTTCCCCACAACATTTTGATACTCCTATAGTAATGGTACTCTGGAAAAAATTAAAATAAAATACTTCTGAGTGGGTTGGCGATATTCATCATTTCAAAACCGAATAATCACTGAGCTTTTATTCAAGGTGGTGTGATTATCACTCGTACATTAACATGATGAGAAACGACAACTTTCTGTTTGAACAAGCGATTTTGATTATAGAAATTCAGGAGAGGTGGAATTTTATGAGAACGAGGGTCCTTATATGCACATTAAATGATACAGGAACTACAGTGGGAACGAGTCTCCATTGATTTTTTTTTGTATACAATTGTATTGAAGTAAAAAGGACAACCCAACGGATCAAGAATAGAAACATAATTAAAATAATAAAATATTATCGTGTCGCTCCTCTGATGTAGAAGAGGCAAAAGCGCATGCACCATAACATATATCTTTCACTAATTCAGTCAGTAACTATTTCTCAGGAGTTGAATCCCTTCAAGTCATATATTCCTCCAATGATTGTATTGAGGAATAACCTGTTCCTATGGCGGTTATGTTTGAATGAATTATGTATCTGTTCTGTTTCTGCATTATTAGGCCAATCATTGGATATTTTTCCGTAACAAAAATAGTACCAGGAAACTAACTGTGCCATCCGTAGTTATATCCTGTTATGATTTCGACTCGCAATTATCATTGGTTAATTTGTTATGAACATTTGAGTGCACCAAATCGGGTTTTTTTCGTTTTTCGATTGTAACATCAAAACTAATGAAGCAATCTCGATATTTTGAATGCACGAATTGTAAAAAATCAAACTGCAAAAAAAAAATTCAATAAATAACCTTTTTAAAGACAAGCTTTTATTTAAATTCACTAAAAAGTAGAAACGAATTGCTTTGGATGTGTGACATAGGTTATTCCGTGAGTTATAGATTCAAAAGCTTGTCGTGCAAAGTTTTCAGTTCGAATCCAAAAGCAAAAAGCTTTTGAATCTATAACTCACCAAATAACCTAAGTCACACATCCAAAGCAATTATTTTTAATTTTTTAGTGCATTTGATTAAAAGCTTGTCTTCAAAAAGGTTTTTTATTTATTATTTTATTCTCTGATTTTTAGCACCTGAGTTTGCCTTGATCTATGCATTTTTCTTGAAGCATCGTTATTATGGAGCCTTTTTGCCGAATCCTCCAATGAGGAGACCATCTGGAGATCAACTCATCCGCCATCTTCAATTTATGAATTTTAACTGAAAATCAATAATTAAATTCATAATCTCTGACCCGAAAAACCCCGACATACAAATTTTGAATTGAATCGGGCTATAATTACAAAACTCGTCCCCATTTGAATTTAATTTTGATAAAAATTCATAATTCCGCCCGAAAACCCCCACATACCAATTTTAAATAGAATCGGACATAAACCCAGAATCATCGGCCATCTTGGAGCCCCATTTTTTTTTTTTTTTTGAATAAAAATGGATGATTTCTGACACTGAAGACTCCCACATACCAATTTCGACTCGAATCGGACCACAAACCTAAATCTCGTCCGCCATCTTGTTTTTTCTCTAACAAAGATCCCATGTGCCGCCATTTAACTTTCATGAATTTTTACCCCCACATACAAATTTTGAATAGAATCGGACCATAATCGCAAAACTCGTCCGCCATCTTGGAGCGGTCATTTTGTTTTTTCTTCCAACAAAAACTTCATTATGCATTGTCACCGTAATTATGAACATCTGCCAAATTTCAGCTCAATCGGATGTCGGCAAGTGCTCAAAAAATGCATTACAAAGGACCTCGCACCGCATCAACGGGAAATTGGCATTCGGTGAATTTGCTCGATTTTTTTATATATTGCAGAACTCGTGATGATTATAAAGGGTGCTAAAAATATTTTATATTTCAAATGGCCACTGTGAAGAGACTTTTTCGAATATATGAACCAAATCGAGTATGCATCGATTGTTCATACGGCCGATTTGAATACACTTCAGAGAACAATGATTCCTGCACGTGCAGACGATATACAGGGTGAGTCCAAAGATAGCAAGTTTTTCAGTGATTTCCAAAACATTGAGCGATGGAATTTCATTCATTTTTAGATATTTTGTAGGGTACCAATATCAATTGCGATTGATCTGAATTGAACTGACACATCTATTATGTATTTCTCATGAAACTGCACCATTGATATATCCAAATGCCTGAAATTCCGGAAAATTCAGTTACAAACTTGATCGCTCACGGTGGAAGTTCACTCTGCAGATTCATAAAATATACAGGGTGGATCAAAAACTAGTGTCCTTTACTGATAATTTCCTTGAAGTAGTTATGATTGATGTTGATGTCATTGAAGCATTTCCACAAATATGTGTTCGACACACATCTGTTGAAAGATTTAGAGCAATTTTCTCTGGAATACATATACTACTAGTAGTAGAACGACTCGAGTAAAGGTGAAAGAATCTCGAAAAATATCAAAAAATAAAACAAAATCATTGATTAACAATATTATAGGTAATTGAATATGCTCATATTTCACTACCAAGAACGTTTTGTTTCAATATTCCTTGGAGAATTTCCAGATTCTAGATATATGTTGCATATGGAATTTTAGCATAAACCACAATCGACTTCCCACCAATGACTAGCAAAACTACCAATTCCCAAAACGTACTCGTTATCCGAATTCACACCTCAATTGGTGACATGTCGATTGATTGGTAATTGAAACTTCCCGAATATGGCAAGGAATACATGTTTAGTAGCCTGCTGTGAACCATTTGTGGCCAATATAATCTCATACAAATGTTCTCTTTATTACAAAAAAATATGGACTCACACTTTCCATCTGTCATGAAATGTTCACTCTGAGTCATTTATACTATCCAGACACTAAGTTCATTTGGAAAGTGCCTACACTTGGAGAGGAGATGGATTACCTGCAACTTCAGTTTGGTCAGAATGGCTCTGGTTTGGAATGACATATAGCAACATATCCATTTGTTCAACAAATACTGAATTGTCATTTTGCAATCATTGCATATGTTGAGTTCTCCTTTAAATCATATAAATTATTGAAAAAATGGCTTATCGTCACCGATTGAATTGTTTGTGATGTTATATTCAATACACGAAATATGGCACGGCTCGATGGAGAACCAAATGAATTGAAACGAGAAATTGCCATTGAAAGACGTCACCCCAAGAGGACTTCCACATGTCGCAGAAATTGATGGAAATAGAATCGGTTTGACATGCAACCAATCAATTATTCAAGAGATTCATCACCTTCAAGAAGGTCCAGGATCTTTGATATTGAATATTTCAACACAATCCTCAAGGCACACGTGTCGCATTGGCAATGGTGTAGCTGATTTTCAAAACAATAGAATGCAGAGTGATCGTGTTCATAAATCAGAAAATCTATATACCAGAAAATACCAGTTCCTGTAGAATTCATCTTGATGTTCGTGGGTTTTCATTTCCCATCCTACAGATAGGCTCAGGATATATCAATAGATCTTACGCTCTGAAAGGTCAGGAACTTCAATCATTTTTAAACGAACTCAGAACTGCCGCTTAGCGTAAATTGGATGACGTAGACGAGAATAGTTTTTCTGATGAAGAATTCAAATCCATTGCCCCGCTCACGAAAGAACAGTTTGGTGACTCATTTAATCATTGTGTATCTGTACCAAGACAAGATAGGGGTGGGAGAGATATTTCTAAAAAAGATTTATTGGAATTCTTTAACAATCACATTCAACAATTCAAGCCGTCAGGCAACAAGTTCAGTGATAACTAAAGCGCGAGAAGCTTTGATGACTCGTTTCATACCCGATAAAATGGGATTTACCGCAATAGCAAGAGAACAATTTATAGAAGAAAATGTTAGTGGTTTGTGAATCAATTGTACAATGCACAACGCAATGAACCAAAAGCAATAGTTTATATAGATGGTACTTATTTGTACATCGACAAAAGATGCAACCTCCGGGTATTACGACAATCATATTCTAAACACAAAGGGAGACATTTAATCAAACCAGTCCTAATTGTGGGTACTGATGATTACATTTTGGATATTCAAGGCCCATTTTTCGCAGATTCGGAAAATGATGATGCACGCATACTGCAGAATAAATTGAGTATAGATATCAACCAAATGACAAGATGGTTTCATCCAGGTGATATTTTTATTGTAGATAGGGGCTACCGAGATGTTCTTCCTTTTTTTCAGAATATCGGCATTCATTATGAAATGCCTTCAGTTCTACCTCGAGGACAAAAACAACTACTAACTGACGAAGCCAACAAGTCCAGAATAATAACGAAAACTAGATGGATAGTTGAGGCACAGAATGGTCATTTGAAGACAATTTTCAATTTTTTTCATCACAAAATTGATACACATTATATTAAAAATATGAAATGTTTCCTACAAATAGCAGGTGCAATGATAAATAAGTACCATCCGCTTATTCAAATGAGAGATGCCAACCTAGAATTAGCCAAAATAATGTTAGAAAAGGCTAATCGAGTCAATGTAGTTCAAGCCAGAGTTGAAGCAGAAAATCTAAATATGAGACATGGTCAGTGAACATTACTCAAACAGGATCATTTCAATTGATTCCCAAGATTAGATTTACAATTGTATGAGATATAACTGGCATATACCAGGTAGGAATGGCAGCATCGTATATACAAATACTGTATAACATCATTATGAAAATGGATGCAAATACGAATGAGCGTGGATTTTTACGAATGAGAGTTCATCATGATTCCGTAATGCCACCAAATATCAATTATTCATAGCATTCTAAGCAAATGTAGAGGATATTGAACAAATCAATAGTGATGACGATGTTATATTTGGATATTATTGCACTTGTAAAACTGGAGCCAGGACCCTTGGATGTTGTGCACATGTGGCCAGTGTTATCTGGTACGCACTTCATGAACAATATATTCACCAAATGCCCATTTCATCCATATAGAGGATGCTGAACATAGAGAGGGACAAGTTAATCAGGTGTTCTCACTCTATCATCCTTTTCTGTACGTTGTTCATGTCATCATTCATTTTAGTTCATTGGTACCCTGTTATATATTGTTTTACCGTTCAAAGAATTCCACAGTTTTGATATTGAGGAAGGTAATACAATTCATCATCAATCAAGATCAATTGACAGTTGTCCGGCGGTCCAAGGTTTCCAACAGTATGTCATCTGAACACTGAAACTTGAATAATTCTGGATTACCAGTCGTTCTTCATTAGCAACCTATGCATTCCATATAGGTACGTCTCTTTGAAGGAATATGAGCATTTTTCGTTTCCTATTATGTTGTTAATCAATGTGTCTGTTTTAATTATTTGCAATATTTCTCGAGATTATTCCAATTCGGAAACAGGATAGGTACAATGAAAATATAACCTGGACATCGAAATGTGGGGATTACAAGATGACGTTAGATAAGTATTTGGTTGGAGGTAAATATCCCTTCATTCTTTACTTAGAGTTGATTCGCAAATTCGTAGCATGGAACACACATTGTGGAATATACAATGTAAATCGTCTTTTTTCTGGCATAACACCTGCCTTTTTCCGAATTAATAATATCAATCTGTTTTGTTATAGCAAAAAAACAACCACAAACTTATAAGGCATTTCATAATTATTTGACATTTGAAAAATAAAATTCCATGGAATTGAATAATATGACACAACAGCCTCAGAAGAAACCAGGTACTTTCAATAATATGAAATAAAAATAGTTGTTGAGAAAATCAAAGGAGTATCCAATCAAAAATATGTTGATGTTTGTTTCCGTTTTTTTTATATATACAGGGTGGGGCACCCTATACGACACGGTCCCTGTAAACCAAACCATTAATTTTTTCGGGAATTTCTCCATTTTATTATATGTATATTGATTAAGGCTGCAAAAGGAAATTATTTTGGAGTCTACAGCGTGACTCAAAAAAGTGTTACATATTAAAGTTGTGTTTTTTAAATGGAACACCCTGTATTCCGTTACACTTTTGGATAGGTCAGGAAAAAATAACATAATTTCATATGAGGTACTATGTACCTAACTATAACCGTTAGTCGAGTTGATTTTTTTTATGAAAATGCTAGGTACAATTGGAAACTAAATAACATCGAAATGTATAGAAATCACCCCTTCGAATTCTGACCAAGCATGAAAGAGGTTCTGGGCTATTGATTTCGATAAAACCCGTTTCTCAATATTACACAAAATGTTCAGAAATCATTGTCACTTTTTTATCATTTCGGACAAAGATAACTTTGTTATTTCGAAAAGAACACCCTGTATTTTTTCGGTCTGAACAATACAAAATTCAATTATCTTTCATTTCATAGTGTGGTTCTCTATACCTAACCTAAATACTTTTTCAGATATTGGCTTTTAAAAATAGTAGTTCTTATTTGAATTCATTCTTTGAATCAAGATAGCTTCGAAACGACATTTATTTGATTTGTTCACAGAATTCTCATTGACAGTTGTTATACTTCACTTCATCGAAAATATTTACTGTTCACTAAAATGAAGTTATCATTTACATTCATATTCTGACAGTGGTTCATTAAACAGACTATAAATTTTTTTGTATTATTCAACTGAAACAACAACAAAATATGAAACACAAATGTATTAAATTCAAATTAGGTGTTCGAAATGACGACCATCCTGTTGAATACAAAGAGCCACTCTCTCTATGAAAGACTTCTTAACATTTAATTACATTTGAGGCGTCACTCTTCGAAAAGCAGCCCTTATTATCTCCTTCATATTTTTCAGTGTGGTTGGAGGAGTGTCGTAAACCTCATTCTTCGAGTATCCAAATAGAAAAAAATCGAGGCAAGTCAAATCTGGTGATATCGCTGGCCAATTTTGTGGACCTCCCCTACCAATCCATTTATTCGTAAAGCAAATATTCAAAAACTGTCTGACACTGAATTTGAAATGTGCCGGAGCTCCATCCAATTGAAACCACATCCGTTGTCTGATATTTAGCGGCACATTCTCCCGAAGCTCAGGCAGATTATCTCGTAAAAATTGTAATAAATTTGACCATTCAAGTTTCCATACAAAAAGTATGGTCCTATAACTTGTGTAATTCCTCCCCACACGTTGACAGACCATCTATTCTGGTGATCCAGGGTGCGGAAAAATGAGGATTCACATCACTATAATGATATAAGTTGTGTCTGTTCACTAAGCTATTGTTATGAAAAGTAGATTCATCAGAAAAGAAAATGGAATCCAAAAACTGTTCATCCTCACTAAACTTGTTCAGAACCCATAGACAAAACTCGATTCGTCGATGGAAGTCTATTTCATATAATTCCTGGTGCATCTGAATACGGTACGGGTGAAATTTGTATTTTTCATTACCCTAGAAATACTCCGTCTGCTTATCCCTGTATCTTTCTCGATCTTACGTTGACTCGTATGAGGGTTTTCTATGATTGATCTCATAATAAGAAATTCATTTTCCTCATTTCCAATGATATGTTTTGGTCTATTTGCCTTTTCATAAGCTATACTTCCAGTCCTACGAAATGATGATGATTCAATCGTTTGAAAACCAATCTGTTTGGATGATTCCCGTCTGGATATTTTTGGGCATACACCCTCGACGCCAAAAGGAAATTCTCCTAACACTCACCAATCGCTTAAATCATATCTATCCGCTCTTGAATGGAATAAGTTTTCATTTTCGACGCTAATAATTCAGTGAATGTTTTGAATAACGTTAACCACAATAACTGTTAATAAGAATTCTTTCAACTAGTTGAATAAATGTCGTTTCAAAGCTTTCTTGATTCAAAGAATGCATTGAAATAAGAACTACTATTTGAAAAAGCCAATATCTGAAAAACTATTTAGGTTAGGTATAGGGAACCCTAATATTAAATGCAAGATAATTGAATTTTAAATTGTTCAGCCCAAGGAAATACAGGGTGTTTTATTTGAAATAACAAAGTTATCTTTTTCCGTAATTATAAAAAAGTGACAATGATTTTTGAACATCCTGTATAATATTGAGAAACGAGTTTTATCGAAATCAATAGCCCAACACCTCTTTCATGCTTGGTCAGAATTCGAAGGGATGATTTCTATACATTTCGATGTTATTTAGTTTCCTATTGTACCTAGCATTTTCATAAAAAAATCAATAAGTCGAGAACGGTTATAGTTAGGTACATAGTACCTCATATGAAATCATATTCTTGTTTCCTGACCTATTCAAAAGTGTAACGAAATACAGGGTGTTCCATTTAAAAAAACAAAACTTTTATATGTCACACTTTTTTGAGCCACCCTGTAGACTCCAAAATAATTTCCTTTTGCAGCCTTAATCAATATACATATAATGAGATGGAGATATTCCCAAAAAACTTAATGGTTTGGTTTACAGGGACCGTGTCGTATGGGGTGCCCCACCCTGTATATTCATGTCCTCTATGAAATTGGTTAGAGGTGCATCGTCTCCTGAGTCTGAGTATGTGCCAGCAAGTTTAATTTTGCAGAAAATGTGTTAGAAAGTCTTTGGGTAGTGAAGTTTCCTAGTGCCTAATGTTCACATTTGATTTCAAATTAACAATTAGCCAAAATATGGCTACACAATTTGATTTATTGAAAGTACAACATACTTGATGCACATGCATTGTTCTTTCAAACTATTGTGGTAATTTCTTCCTTCTTCAGAAACTCACTAGTCTGAATCCCGGAGAAATAGTCTTCCAGAGTATAAGTATGTTTTTTCTATCTTTATTAACGAATTCTCCAATTCTAGGAGAATCAGTCTCAGAGATATTTGAATTATTTTGGTTCCATCGTATTCCCTTCTTTCATGTCATTATGGGATATTTACATGATGATGATCATCGAAACGAGCTCATGGTGACGGTGACTTAATTGATTCAAGGTACTTCCAATTCAAATTGTCCTGATTTTTTAACCGACGAAACCAAAAAGGAGGAGGTTCTCTATTCGACCCGTATATTTTATGTTTTTCCATCATGTATGATCACGCATAACTTTTTACTGAGGCGTCCGATTCCGATAATTCTTTTTTCAGTGGATAGGGTATCCTTCAACTTTGGTCCCATTTGGATTTGGAAGATGAAATCCACCCCTAAATGCGAAATGAAGGATATTGATCACTCACCCTCTGAATTCTGGTCCGTTAACCGATTCTATCAGGCATACCTTTGTACTGGGTTCTTCGATTTGGGTGATTCTTTTTTTAATAGATAGGGTATACCTTATTTTTGGATTTCGGAAGGAATTAGCCACCCTTACGGGTAGAAAAATAGGGGATTATTGATTTTTCACTAGTGAACACTAGCACACACATACGTAGTTAACAATGACAGATCGCTACTGACATTATTCTTGTTCCGTCAAAATCAGTATATTTTATGAGAGGATGGAATGATATACAAAGTAATGAAATAAAGTAACCAGAACAACGAAAATAATTTATATTACAACAAATAGTAAAAGTAGATAATCATATTATTTAACTGGTAATAGTTGAAGTAAGGTGGGTAAGTAAGTATTTTGGAAGTAATAAAAAAACAAGTAGGTAGTAATTGGTAGATTTTAGCCACAAAAAATTGAAAAATAAAAACTTCTTAACAAAAAATTAAACCGACGAAATACGGAACTGAAAAGTAATAACCGACGAAACCAAAAAGGAGGAGGTTCTCTATTCGACCCGTATATTTTATGTTTTTCCATCATATTTTTTTATGTATGATCACGCATAACTTTTTACTGAGGCGTCCGATTCACCACTTTTCATAATGATATCAAGCACCTCACGCTTTTTTACATAGAAGAAAATTTTTTGGTCAATGACTCTAATTTTATTATTTTCAGCTTTTTAGTCCTTATTGCCATATATGCGTTTTTTTTTAGTTTTTTCAAACTTTAATTGTATTCATATATAATTGCTGTAATAAACAATTGGGTCCAAATAGAAAAATAAGTTTTATTCTTGGGTTAATCACGTTGAATTGAATCCAGAACAACAATGGAAACAGAATAATCATGTGAGACGCATGCGTTACCCCGTATGATATATTATTTTTGTGTGTGGCGTGTGGCATTGTATAAACTGGTGTGGTGGAATAAATACGACTCGCACGCTAGTGCACTTCAAAATGAAAACTTTATTCACAAAATATCGAATATTTTGAAGCCGTCTCCTCGGATCATTCAGTTCCTCTTCTGTGAGGGGCCCTTTTTATCTCGAGGCATAGCTGAATCTCCACGGTCTGAAAATACATTCAGGATATGCTTGGAAGGACTACGCCCCAAACAAATGGGAAATGACTTTCGGTCAGATTTCGTTTATCATGGCTTTTTTAGAACCTTATATAGTCTGATACATGATGAGGCGACTATTTGATTGTCTGTTCATTTATTCCCAACATATAAAAAAACTATGAAAATATGTCAGTTTGATCAGATGTAATTTAATTTTTCCTAAAGAACGCGTTTTTTCTTTGGCACTACAATTTTCGCTTGGGTGAGTAAAATATTTTTCTTACCTGGGGATTGCAGTACAAAAGTAACATCATTTGCCAAAAAAGGGTAGGTAGTCAAGCAAAATGTGGGCTTTGGAAACAATCTGAGAAATCCTACATTTTTCACTTTGTAGCCCAATATCATAAAAACCATTGGAGATTTTGATATGAAAAAAATGTATATCCTATAGAAAAGTTAGGATAGTTCTTTAACAAAAACCGATCATTAGCCACTACAGAACGTACAAACGCAATTTGTTGAAGTTCAAATATCTAGCCTTATATTTACGTGGGTATTTATTTGAATAGCATATCACTAGCATTCACTATCTTTACAGCACGATAATGTCCGCAAATGAGGACGACCGGAACCTCACAGATACCTTTTACTGTAAACAATTTTGTTTCCACACTTAAATATGCACTTTTCTAACTATCACCACAAATCGACAACAACATCAATAAACTCGGTGTATCTCAGATAGAATATCAACTTATCCTAGTAGAGCTCTCAGTTGATACGCATATGAAGCTCATGCAATGATTCAACGATTCGGAAACGATATCGCTTTGTATGGCAAATACAAACTACACGTGTGATCATATGAGGACATCGTTGACAAACTATTATAAACAATTGAATTTTGATATATGAACCATGATATTGTGAAACCTCATATGAGAACGCCATGACCGAAAGGGTTAAGGTATAATTCGATAAATAGAAACAAATTTTCACCAAAATCTAACAGAAATTACAAAACAGCTGGAATTCTAGTTTCAGGTAGTTTCCATTAGGCAATTCTTCACCATGCCACGGTCCTAAAAATGAATGAAAATGCAAATGTATAGGAACATTTTTGTAGCAAAAGTAACGAGGTACAACTTTTATGCGAGACATTTTTTCATATTTCCAATACATCTGGAGTTGTATCTAAAAATATAAAAATTCGGAGAATTTTTTTATTTTTTTTTTATTTTTAGCGCCGTGACATGGTAAAGATTTGCTTAATGGATACTTCATACTTTCGAATTCCTGAATCTAGAATTTCAGCTGTTTTGAGATTTTTGCTAGGTCTTTAGTGATGGGATAAGTGGAGTCATTATTAAAAGTAAGTAGAAAAAACACCACGCTTTCTTAAAAAAAAATTTTTTTCGGTCAATGATTATTTTTAAATGTTTAGTTCATATTTCTACAAAATCGTGTTTTCATAGATTTTTTAAACTATAATTCCATTTTCTAGAGCAGCTTGTTTGTAAACTTTCCAACAACGGGAGGAAACTCATTGATTAATTCATCCACATGAGGAGTTTTTACTAACTCTTGTTGAAAGTAGATTGTAGGGTGGTCGATATGGCTCTTCAGCCTCTCCCTATCTGAACCTTTGATCTTTTTTACATGATATTTATTGAGAGTACTTATACCGTATCAGTGACTTCATCAAATCTTCGAAATATAAATTAGGCATTTTTACCAGTGAATTCACCAAATCTTGTGAATTAGCCTTTTTCTGACGATCTTAGTGAGAGAGGTCATAGCTATCAAAATATTGTATTGTCATCAGTTTTCAACACGTGTGCAAAATTTCAGATGATCGGACGTCTGGAAGTGGGCGAAAATTAATTTCAAAAATACATTCATAAAGGTGAAGCTAATGAAGCGTGTGTGAGAAATCATTTTGTTGAATCCATATTTTTCCACGCATACCTATACGTACTAGAACGTGGTAGGGGTCGTAAAATATTCGTTTTTGAGATTTGGCAGTGACCATACTCTGTAGTGGTACAATTTTTTTACTCGCATTGCATTGCTCTCTGTTCATAATACAGTTGAACTGATGTGATTTGATTTAAAGAAGAACATATACTGCATATACCAGCCTACTCGTGCGACGGCGTCGGACAATTTTCCGCCATGTGTGTAAAAGTTTAGATTTCTTTGAGCGGCGACGTTTAATTATCCGATCGACAGAATCCGGCATGTGTGTCGCGGGCATATGAGTTTATTATGATTGTTCCTTTTTTGTTTCTATAGTTAAGTGAATTTTTTACTTCAATATATTCCTCGAATGATTGTTTTTTATGAACATACTTATCCATGGTATATCCTAGTTGATTTTCTTGTTTTTTTTACCCAAATAGTGCTTTGGAATTATAGGTCGACACATTGACCACGGGCTGATCTTTGAATATTTTACTGAACTGGAATGTGAATGTGAATTAGACAAAATAGTGGAATGATGTTATCCACAGTGCTGAAGATGGAAATAAAAACTCTTTACATATATTAAATCATAGGACTTAAAGTTTGGATGAAAAAAAATAATATTCGATTCATGGTGCGTACCGTATAGATGTGTGCAGGTGTACTCCTAATGAAGTCTTGAATGAAACAGTGAAAACAGTGTGAAATTGACGAAAACTTTCTTGAGTAGCAAAATTGTTGGTTCTACCTTGTGGGAAAATAGTCATAAATACATCAACAATGATTATTACAAGATGAAATTGAGAGATACTGAGTTCCTCATTGACCCGATGTTTGAAAGACCCGAATTTCATAAAAACGATGGTGGACAACGTAGCAAGTGCGGTGATAAAAAGCATCGAAAAGAAGTTCAGCCAAATTGAACCAAAAATCACCTTACAGGATGATCTAAATAGTATGAATAAAGCAATGGAAAACATGATAAAATTAAATTATAACAAAATGGACTGCTGGAGAAAAAGTGGCCAACATAGATCAGGAAAAACGAAGGAAGAATTTGAGAATTTTCAATGTTGAAGAAAGGAATAAAAAAAATACAAGAGAAGACATCATCAAACTATTGGAAACCAAATTGGCAATCAACATTTCCACAAATGATATACTTCTGTGCTATAGGGTGGGAAAAAAATAGGAAGGAGGCAAACACAGAGGAATATTTTTAAAATTGAAATATTTGGAAAGGAAGCAGGAGATATACAGAAAGAAAAAATTACTAAAAGGTACTAGAGTAGTAATTCGGGAAGATCTAACAAGCATTAGAGTCGATTTACTGGCTCGTACAGTTGAAAAGACATCTCTGCAAAATATATGGACTAATGCCGGTAAAATTTACGTTAATGTTCAAAACAAAGTTACTATAATAAAAACCAGGGATGACTCTTTTCTATGAATTCCCAATTTAAAAGAACTGCGAAATCTTCGCATCCATAGTTGTTACATTGTTTATTTTCATGAATTTTATATTCAATATAATTTTTTTATATTCCTCAATTGTATAGAAAAATTAAAATGTCTCATAAACCTGGTGATATTTCACACGATCACTATTTCTATTGATCTGATTTCTACACATTTACTACGTATACGCACCTTAAGTTTAAGCTTATACTAACAAATTGTTATGATGGATTTTTTAGAGATTTCAGATGAGGAGGAGGAAATCAAAACAGAAATTGTTGGGAGTCGGCAGGAGTGTTTTGAGGCTGGGGGAGAGGGAGAGAGATACTGGTATAATCCATTTTAACATAAGAAGTATTTAAAAAGACTACGATGAGTTGCTAGTGTACCTAGAGTCTGGAAAACACAATCTCGATGTAGTAGTCTTGTCGGAAACATGGAATATTGAAGATGTGAGTACTTTCAACTTTCCAAATTACAATATATTCTATAATGAATCTAAAGTTAATCAAAATGATGGAATCATTATCTATGTGAAAAACAATATCAATGTAAATACTGAAATCATCCCACTATCTGAAACAAAACTATTGAGTCTGACCTTTGAAACCAGTGGTGTTTCAATTTGCGTAAGTGCATCATACAGACCCCCTTCTATAAACGTGCAAATATATTTGGACAATTAAGAACAGTTTTTTGCGAACTCTAACATAAATCATATTGAGATTTTCATGGGTGATATTAACATTAATCTGAAGGACACCCTTACTCAAAATATGGTAAGATATTTAAACATCCTAACTGAACACGGTGTCATATCATATATTAATGAGCCTACTAGAATAACGGAAGGATCAAGTACTATCATTGATCATATATTTATTAGGAAAGAAAATTTTAATAGAAACGAAATTCTAATAAAACCAAGAATAATTCTAGTCGATATGATAGATCATTACCCTGTACTTTTATCGATAAACGAAAGGAAAAAAAGTACTGCTAAAATTAACAAAAAAAGAGACATCACTAAGAGAACTGATTATACGAAGCTAAATTTATTCTCACAAGAGGATTGGTTGAGCATTCTGAACTATAGAGAAGAACAACTTGCATATGATCTTTTCATCGATAACTTCAAGCAATGCTTAGCTAGGGCAACTAAGATAACAACATTAGGTATGAACAAGAACAAACATATCAAACCTTGGATTACCAGTGAGCTCATATATTCTATAAAGTTGCGGGATTATCTAAAGAAAACATGGAATAACACCAAAACAATTGAAGCCGAAATTAAATACAAGAATTATAGAAACAAATTGACCGGATTAATCAGGAAAACAAAAAATCAATATTACAGAAATGAACTGATTGGAGCAAACTGTGATTGTAAAAAACTTGGAAAATTATTGAAGATATTTCAAATAAAAGCAGCACTAAAAATAATGTACAAAACATAACAATTATAAAATCAAATGATGAAAAAATAATTAAAAATGACGAGAAATGAATTTGTTTAACGACTATTTCATGAATGTTGGGAAGAACATGTTAAAAAAATCTCTAGAGGAGATTTGCAAAACGGTTTTCTTAAAAACACATCTATAAATTCTACTATGTACTTGGAACCTACGAATGAGAATGAAGTAATTATCTTGATTGCAAAACTCAAAAATAACTGCTCCCCAGGACCTGATGGAATAACTGCTAAAATGATAAAACATACGCATGCACAGATCAAACAGGGGCCGTGCCTCGACAATGGAAAGAATCAGTAGTTACACCAGTCTATAAAACGGGTAAAAAAATCAATTAAACAACTACAGGCCAATCTCTGTAATTAACAATATTGCAAAGATTTTTGAACAATGCACAAAAAAAAGGTTATTATCATTATTTGATAAACATTCCGTCATAACTAAACATCAGTACGGCTTTCTGAATAAATTATGCACTGAAAATGCTATCATGGACCTTGTTGAAAAAACTGTCGGTGCTTTGGACAAATCGAAGAAGTGTTTAACCATATTCCTTGATTTGACCAAAGCATTTGACACCGTATCCCATAGTCTCCTAATAGAAAAATTATATACATATGGTGTGCGAGATAAGACACTAGAAATTTTGCGGAATTATTTAACAAATAGATTACAAATAGTTAAAAATTGATGAACAGTTGAGTACTCCACAAGAAGTTACTATTAGCGTCCCTCAGGGAACTGTGCTTGGACCGGTTCTCTTTCTCATTTACATAAATAGTATCACGGAAATGACTGATTTTTGTGGTCACCTCATCTGCTATGCTGATGACACAGCTATTGTATACACAGGAGAATCATGGAAAAATGTCTATAAACTTGCTGAAGACGGGCTCCAAACGATCAAGACATTGCTTGAATTTACTGACCTTGAATGTTAGCAAGACGAAATTTTTGACATTTTCGCTGCAAAACACTGATCAGCCGCAAAGAATAAAATTAAAGATAAAAAGTCCGAGATGCGACTCATATCAACCATGTACATGTGAAAGAATAGAAAAGACCTCGATCATCAAATACTTGGGTGTTATGCTGGACTTGCATTTCAGGTGGGATGAACACATCAGTCATGTCACAAAAAGACTGAGAAAGCTTATTTACACCTTCTATAATCTACGGGATATTCTAGATAGGAAGAATTTGATGAATTGTTATACATCTCTGGCAGAGTCGGTGATACGGTATTGTATAATAGCTTGGGGTGGAACATTTCACAGTACAATGACCTGCATGCAAATAGTGCAAAACACTATTGAAAATAATATTCGAAAAACACAGATTGCATACAAGTGAATCACTATACAGAGACACCAAATTACTAAACATCAGATCCTTATATACTTTCCAAAGCCTGACATGGATTTATTCAAACATGGAAAAATATGACCAATGCAAATCCAAAGTAAGTAGATTCACCGATAAAATACAACTTCCATTGTTTCACAAGACTCACACTCAGAGATTCGTTTTCTTTTTTGGTCCTTAACTCTACAATATGCTCCCAGCACTGCTGAAAAATATAAACACTCTTCCCAAATTCAGAAAAAAAATTAAAATTATACCTTGCTGAAAATGCAACTTTGTTTGACAATATCTTTTGAGTCCCTACTACAAAACTGACACAAATTGATCATATCACACAAAAATACCATAAGAGTATTCATTCAGGATTACCATCTCTCACTCTTTCCTTTGGTTTACTGCATTTACCTTCTCACTCCAATATATATTATATAATCTATAATATGAACTTTTGCTCCCCTTCTCCCCGCTACTCCTTAATTTTTGTTTGATTCCTCAAACCGCACTTAAATAATTTTTTTATTTTCTATAGTCGTAAGTATTCATCCAATTTGAGAGAATTGTCACAATACAAGCATATTTTATGCTCAGTTGTAATTATCGATGATTTGATGAATGTAAAATAGCACATAAAATGGCTATTATGTGATTGATTATTTGAATTGAATTAATTTGATTTGATTTGAAAAAAAAAATCATAGGACTTAAAGTTTGGATGGAAAAAGTCAAAATCTACTGTTTTAGCTTAATGTTCTCAATGAACTAGTTCCAGTATATTTTTTAGGACTCTGTGAATCGAGAACTTTATTGTAATGTTAAAAAAGTATTTGGGGTTTTTAAAACTCCAGCAAGTTTGATCTGATCAATAATTCTGATTAGTTTTTCATAGCCTACATCATACATCTCAAATTGAGTTCGACAATTTTTTTCAGACATTGATTCTGGTGAAATAACGTTGGTGCAGATTTATTATTAAATTATTTGAATGCCCTGAAAGTGAAAAAAAACTTACGTCGGAAGATCGTCCTGGGCAAACTAAGTTAATTGTAACAAGCACAACGGATCCAAAATGAATCCAATTCTTCATTTTTTCTCTAGGTGTCTACTCCTTTCATCAGTTTTTCCGTCAAGAATTAGTAATAACAGCCACTACAGGAACAAATATTCGCTGATATGAAGTGGAGCGGCTTAATCGAACCACGTATGTATGTTCTGAGATGTTCCTGTAGCGTTGACCTGAAAATAAAAAATGAGATAATTCATTACAGTGAGAACAAAAATCATAGATTAATCCTACATTTCAACTCTCCAGATTTTGAAATATATTTGATATTGATCAGATTGAGCTATGTTCTGGAATAAATCGTTGAAAATAATAATCAATTATAGTAGTGTTACTGTAACAACTACATCGAATCATCGAAACAGTGTAGTGATGAAATTATCCCAATACCAAAGCGGGCTGCAATCAAAGTTAAGCCACAGAAATTGGAAAAAAAATATGTGAGTGAAAAATTAGCTGATTTATAGTAAGAAGATGAATTTGTTATAAATTGTCCGTTTAATTTATCGAAAGCTATTGCTGAATAATTATCTATCCCTCGCAACATATACATACATACATACATATCTGATTTGCAACTTAAAACAACGGAATATATGTTGCCAGGGATAGATCATTATTCAGCAATAGGTTTTCATAAGTTAAACGGACAATTCGATGAAAAAATCAGCTTCCTACTATATATCAGCTCATTTTTGACTTTCACATATTTTTTTCAATTTTTTTTTTCTGGAAATACTTGAACAAAAAACTCTGTATAAGACTTTGAACGATTTTATTTTCTAAAATATATCGGGAACACCCCAAACAATTATTCTGAAAGTCCCTACTAGTATCGGTGTGTATGATATTGAACAATGGAGCGGTCTTCAAAAAATTTAAGGTAAAGCGTTCAGCTTTGCCTGATGGTATACCGTGGTATATACTGAAAGAATACATAGACTATTTGAAGTACCCACTTATAATTATTTTTCAAAATATGATACAGACTGGTGTATTCTTAGACCAATTATTCAAAAAATCTAGACTAGCTCCTGATTTTAAAAAAAAGTTAAAAAACCATAGGGTAATATCCTCAATCAATTCTTTGATGTATTGAATTCGTTTTATATGGTAAAATATTTAGGAATAGTAAAAACATAATTTAACCAGCATGGTTTCATGAAACAAGTCTGTTGAAACGACCCTTTCTAACTTTTATCACAAGAATTGGTTATACAACGAGGTGGAAGTCGTTTCTACGGATTTCAGCAAGGGATTTGACAAAGAGACTAACAATGTACCATTCGCTTTTTACAAAAACTATTCAATGGTCACACACAATGTAAGTATTTGTTATCCCAAATGAAGTTACATCTAGCCTGAGTCGCCCCAGCTATAATCTTTTGAATTTTATGCGATTTCCTGATGGTTATATAAGGTGGCTTGATACTTTCAACTGCTCAGCTGATGAAATGAAGAGATATGCATATAAACCCTCAACAATTGAGCAATAACTCATACATACAGTGCGTCGATAAAGTCCCCTCCCACAGAAACGAAGGCAGAAAACGAGAGAAACGACGATAGTAACTTGAAACGTCACAAAAGTGAATGTTTTTCTGTGAGAAGCTGGAGAGAGGACGCTCTTGACGCCTATCAAGTTAAAACAGTTCAAAGAAAAATGGGTCAAGAGACAGCTCATCTAATCATGATATTTTTTCGTATACTCACAACTACTAGGATAGTTAAAGGGGTTCAATGTTATATATTACATAAATACCTCAATCACAATAAATGTTCAAAATGAGCACCAAGAACATATTGACACATTCATCCGTCACCTTCCGGAGGGTGTCAACCGAAATGCTCCTAAACGCCACTACTATTATCTGGTAGGGATCTTTTTAAGATGTCGGTGCAGTCTTGCAAAAAATCCAGTGGCGTCAAATCGCGTGAACGGGCTGGGCACCCAATCAATCATATATATCTATCCATCTGCTAGCATACAAATTGATCATATATTGTCGAACGTCAGAAAAATAGTATGGATCAGCCCAATCTTGTTGGAAAATATTTCACCGGAACGTTCATCTTCATTCTTCTGCTATCTGAAGAATCATCTGATCCATAACAGTTTCCCGCATCTCAGCTGAATTTTCTCATATGAAAAGAGGTCCCACAATTTCATCACCTAATATTTCAGTCCTAACAGTATATTTTGGTAGGTACTGCGTATGACCACATTGAATTTTGGTGTATACTGCATATGACCTTTCCTTAATATGTGAAGATTTTCATAAAATCAATATCTAATGTTTTAGCGATAGGTAGAGCTATTACCACAAAAGTCAACGCTCCTATCCGGATCGTCTTCTGTGAGTGGATATACCATTTGCAGTTTGTGAAGATGGATTTTATTTTTCTCAACAATTTTATAGCGGAGTGAATCGCATACATTTGCTCATTCCGTCAGTGTTTGCTGTGGAATAAATTTCACCAACCACATTTGTGTATCCTCTTGCACTGGTGAACGGCCAGATCTTTTCGCATCTTGAACACTTTCAGTTGTTGTAAACTTCTGTACTTCCTTGAGTAAGTATTTTCAGCGAATCCGGTCATTGGGGTGCTGTTCATTATATTTCCAAACAGCTTAGTGGTAATTACTGTGGCTCTTGAAAAAAAAAGGATAATGGCAATGATTCTCTTTTCTTAGATATGCAGGTTGAACACTGCTAAGTTGAACAGATAGAGTAGAAGGGAAAAACAGATTACGAATATTTGTAATATAAAAAATGGCGGCAAAATCAAGATTCGATACAAAACAATCAGTGTATACTGAGGTTGAAAATAAACAAATTCAATAACATTAGTACCCGTATTCCTGACTTTGGAAGATATCCAGCAGATGATAGTGGTGGCATGTAGAAGCGTTTCTGCTGAAATAATCGGGAAGGCTGGCGATATGTCAAGATGTTCTTGGTGGCCATTTCGAAAATTTATTTTAATTATGTAATTCATATAATATACCTAAAATTTACCCTCGTAACTTCCTAAGTACTAGATGAAATAAAAATAAAATATCATGGACTTTCCTTAGTACTCAAAAGTTAGGTGTCACCTGACCTCACGTTCCATTCCATATTTTCGACCTTATAATCTAAATGATGGAGTTGGTATGTATGTTCGGAAAAACATTGATTTTCAAGACCACCCGCAACAAGTATACGATCCTTCAATGAAGAACTTGGTGAGTACCTCAAGAACTGTTCAAAAGTTGATATTCAAATCGTTACAGGGGGCATAAATCTGAATATTCTGGGTGATAATAATGAAGATGAAAAAATGCTTACAACGAAAATATCTGAATGAATATAAATTAGTAGTAAATCTGGGAAAGAACTTTTTGGAAGTGTATTCGAGTAATGACATCGATATTGCTACTAAACATATTCATAGGCACGATAGAAAAATATATAAAAAAATGCACAAATAATATTGAAATAAAAAATCGCAATTTTAATTTAACAAGTGCATGACAGACAGCGTTTTGAAATCAGTAAATGAAATTCCCAACCAAAGAAAATATCAGAAACTATAAAAAGTATAGGAATAAAATGAATAATGAAATGAAACAGGCAATACGAAATTATTCCTGCACCGGTTTCTCCTTTTCCATACAGAAAACCGAATGTATCTTGTTCACGACTAAAAACAATGCCAGTCTTCCTTAACTCAAACTAGACAGGAAAGATCTTCAATTTGTGGATCGAATAGAATTTTTAGGAATGATCTTCGATTGCAAACTAAACTGAAAAGACCACATCAATAGACTTATTATGCCCTCTCAAAATGAACCGACTGTGTTGAAAACTCTCGCAAACGAAAGTTGGGGGGCCGACACTATAATACTGTTTGTTTGAAGGTTATAGACGATGTGGTAACTTGATTACTATCGTTTCGGACGTCCATCGTCTTAATGTATTTGAAAGGTTTTCACGACGTTTCGAATGCTTGTATCTGCAATCGTCCTCAGGTGAATACTGACAAGTTTAGGTGCTACTTACCAATTTATATGACTGTCGGCGCAATGATGCGTGCAATTCCGCCACGTGCAGCGGTGCGTGTAATTTCGCGCAGTGTGGTGGTGCGTGAAGTTTCGCGCCTCTGCAGCCCGCCAGAAAGAGCAATCAGGGGTTTCCATACGTTCTTGATCTCAACGCATGGTTGACTAAAGGCGTTATTGGTTTCGATGTAGGCGGCCTCTTTGAACTTTCGTTTGAACCAATGCTCCTCTCTATGTAGAACACTTGCGTCGTCCCATAGAACTCGATGGTGCCCAGTCCAGGCGTGGTTAGCGATTCCCGATTTTGATGTTTCTCCACGTTGAGTTCATTTCTTGTGCTCATCCAATCTTACCGATGATGGTATCTTTGTCTCTCCAATGTAGGAAGCTCCGCATTCACATGGAACTCCATAAATGCAATTCTTACTTATTTCATTTTTGTTGTCAGGTTTGGTCTTGGTCAGGAAACTCCGTCAAGTACTGCCGGATTGGAAGCCGCTCTCGATGTTGAACTTGTTTCCGATCCTTCTGATCTTCTCGGATACACCTCTGATGTATGGAAGGCAGATCACTGTGCTTTGTTGTTGCTCTTCAGATGTCTTCGTTCTCCGGAGTTATTTCAATACTTCTCCTAGGAGTTTTTTGAAATATCCATTGCGGTGGAGGTCCTCTCTGATGTGGTTTAATTCGGCATCTTGTGACTCCACGTCGCTCTCTCTACCAATGTTCTCACGATCCCTCTCTTCGTCGAACTCAGATGGTTGGAGCTGTAACTGAGGTATTGCCCCGTATGTGTCTTCTTTCTGTAGACGGAGGTGCGGATTTCATTGCCTTTTCTCCCAATAATCACATCGAGGAAGTGTAAAGCACTGTTGATTTCCATTTCCATCGTGAATTTGATCGAATCCCTGATTCTGTTTAATCCTTGAGAAGAAATCCTGGAGTTGTTTGTCTTCATGATTCCATATAATGAAGGTGTCATCCACGTACCGTGAAAACCTTTAGAAAACATCAAGACGATGGACGTCCGGAACGATAGTAATCACTATAATACTGCTTCCACAGATCCCTTTCAAGAACGAAAATAGACTATGGATCCTCTGCTTACAGTTCAGCAAACTAATCAGTGCTCAAATTTCTGGACTCGGTTCACCTCTCTGCTATAAGAATAGCATTGGGAGTTTTCTACACTAGCACAGTTGAAAGTCTGCTCTGCGAGGCAGGAGAGACTAATCTTCACCATCGTCGTCAAATCCTGATCCTCGCATATGCGGTTAAAATAACCTTAAACACTGAACACCCAACATTTCCCAACACGTTATGCACGAAATACTCTACTCTTCACCAGAGGCGAAAACGGTCTCCACCGGCCTCCTTTGAGAGAATAAATAGATATACAGCTGATCAAAATATCACATTCCCACGTTTTCTCTCAGCAACCATCTCACCATGGACAATAAACTTCCCAGATTGTGATACTACTCTATAACACTTCAGAAAGGGTGACACCAACACAATTATTTTCGAAGCTTATCTCAAGAGTATCTTAAACAATTTTCCGATGGCCAAGCATATCTACACAGATGCGTCAAAACAAACGACGGCACAGGTGCTGCCTTCATATGCAACAATATCACGAAAATGTTCCGACTAAGTGAATACTCCAGTAGTGTCACTGGTGAGTTATATGGAATTCATCAGGCCCTCTCCGACGCAGGACAGAAAAATATCCGGCAGTCGTTGATTCGGATTTCCGTAGAATTTACTCTAGTCACCCCATAGTGAAGGCAATCAGAAGACAACTATCTATACTGGAGGAAACGGCCAAACACATAACTTTCATATGGGTACCATCCCACATCGGTCAGATTAGGCAGCAACCAGGGCAGTATCAGATAAAGAAGCTAGAGAGGTCACCAGAACACTAGTATCAGACTTCAAACCCGAAGACGCCATTACCAGATCCTAGGAAAACAAGTAAAGCGAAAGAAGTAAAATCGAAAGTCAAATCTTGGACATACTCCCCAAAAGATAAAAAATCTCAGGTAATCCTATCAAGGCTCAGAATTGGTCATACCAGAATTACCCACAGTCACCTTCTTGCTCGAAATGGTCCTACTACTTGCGATGAATGGGGAACAGCCAGCACCGTATTCAACGGAGTAAGATAACTATGCAACCTTCCAATACCTCAAGGACATTTCGAAAGACAACCCCAGTGCAACCAATAATGTTATGAGATACCTCAAGGACACTGATCTTTTCAATGAAATATGGTGTATTAAGTTATAATTCATACTGCCTCGGTAAATTTATATCTAGCGTACTGCGCTACTAACCTTCCATTATTGATGCGCAAATCTAGATAAAACAAAAAAAAATTATCAGATTGAAATCTCTAAGAATAGAAAATGCTTGTCTAGTTTATGGGACTGTGTTGATGAAATTACAGCCAAAAATCGCAAAGACGATGTCATGAATAAAATTATTGAGAATGGTGGTGAACTTACGGATAGTAAACAGATGGCGGATGAATTCAATATATTAAGATAATATCATACATCCAGAGATTTTTGACCAAACATATTTTTTCTAGGAGACACAAATGATAATGAAACACAGGAATACATTTACCAATTGAAGAGCAAAAAAGCACCAGAATTCGACAACCTCATCGCTGAGACTATTGAACTAATTGCTAATCATATTATCAAACCTCTTGTTCATCCTATAAACTGGTCAATAAAATCTGGAAAATTCCCATCCGCTTTTGAGATTTCGGTGATAAAATCACTACACAAAAATGGAAGCAAAGAGAATGTCTAAAATTACCGTCCAATCTCTTTGATCTCCAATCTCGCAATTTTTTTCAAATGGTACTGAAAACGCGTATTACAAACTATTTGAAAAAATGTGGAATCCTATCAGAAGAGCAATTCGGATTCAAGTCAACGCAAGATGCCATATTATTTTTACATCCAGAATATGCAAATATGTCGACAAAACGAAACCAACTTTGGCCATATTCATAGATATGGCCAAAGCGTTCGACATCGTCGATCATCTCAAATTGTTGAGAATACTGGAAAGTAGTGGAATTCAAGGAACCTCATAGAAAACTATCTACGGCAATCCACAATAGATCTGCACAGGTCACAGCCGTAGGGCCACCCTTTGTTTACATCTACCTACAGCAAAGAATTTGGAGTTAATGACAGCCTCAGTGAAGGAACGGTCATACGCTATAGAATTCATCAAGGCACAGTCATGGGGCCACTACTTTTTAATATTTATCTCAACATCTCTAGTTTTAGAAGGGGAGGTGGTGAGTTTTGCCGACGATACAGCAATCATATATGTAGATGATGATTGACAAACCTTGAAAGGGAAAGCTGAAAAATATATGAAAATAATAGAAGAATGGTTCAAGAATCGACTTTCAACAATGAACATCGACAAAACCCTTCACGTTATACTCGAAGAAATTACCAGAATACGAATCTCTTCAAATAGGTGACAATCAATTGGTATCGATGGTCCGAAATGTCAAATATTTGGGAGTATTCATGGACTGCAATTTGAAATGGGACATCCACATCACCTTCGTGATAAAAAAATTACGCAGTACATTATCAAAGTTGGAACATTTATCAAATATTCTGAGAATTGATCAGCTCCGAACACTATATTATGCCTTATTTTCTTCACTTGAACTGTGGTATCTTAACTCGGGGAACAGCAACAAACAACTACATGAAAAACCTTGATCATCAGGGTTATATTTAAAAAGTCATATACCTACCCCACAAATGAACTATTCCATGAATCGAAGTTATTTGACGTCCGACAATTTTATTCCCTATCAGCGGTGATGCAGCAACATGCCCACAGAATTACATTGATAGCAATAAACCACAATAACAGCACACGTCATGAAAATAATTCCTCCGTTATACCAAGACAGAAAGAAATAGCTTACAAAGAAGTTACGCCTACCTGAGAACTAAATTATATGGATGAACTACCATTCACGCCTCGTCATTCATGACATGAAAAATTCACAACAAAGTTCGAAAAGAAGAAACAATAGCAAACTGTTGGCACAATATGCTCATTTGCATATACATAGAAATCGTTACCCTACGAATTCTTCTTATACTTTTCATATTTTCCAACACAACTGTTCCCAATTTACTTATTCATTTATCTGGATATCGAAACCCATAGAATATTTGGACAATGTTCACTTCTCACAAGGTTTGCCTTTTGGTAATTTGCCTACCATGACCAGGTCTCAGAAGATAATAATAATAATAATAGAAAAAATATTCATGCATATGTTCTAAAAGTATGATTTTATAGTTAATTCTTTTTTTTACCATGTGATTGTTCGTATAATTTATTGTAGTTTGTATTTAAATTCTGTCATCTCGTCGGAAAATATACTTGCCGACTATATGTTTTTGTGACTTTTAGATTTTAATTTTTTTCTCAGACTACACCTTTTAGCCATAAGTCTTCATTTCTTTCTTTTGTTTTTTTTTTCTCCTGATTGCAGCAAACAATTGTTAATGCAATTTTACTTGTTAAATAAATCTATCTATCTATCTTTCTAATAAAATGTTACGCACATTCGACATTTTGCGCATCATAATCCTCTTTGTATACTGTTACGATATTATTTGTGGTAAGTGTTATTTTAAATATTTCAGAAAAAAAATTGTTATTAGGCTGATTTACTCTCGCTAACAAGGTTTGCCTTGGTGAGTAGTATGTATTCATTTACCATATTGTACTTTGCATTCCATTCTTGTGATTAACTTTTTATTGTTACTTTTTGGGTATATAAATGAATGAATAAAAAGGCATCGCAACGTCCCCTCTTTAGCGACGACCACAAGCTTTTCAGAAAAATACATTCAATTTTATATCATTCCAACTTGCTTTTGTCGCATTATGAACACGAACAATTGAGTTCATATTTGAGTCAATATTTTTCTCATTAATTAGCTTTCAACGGAAACAAGATTATCATGTTTGTTTGTTCCTCAATTAAATGAATGAATCATCAATGAATGAAATCAACGAGTCAATGAGGAATGAAAGTATTTAATTATTGGCTTCCACAGTTGGTAGTTGTCTTTGTCCTCGAAGTAGAACTGAAGGCACTTCACAATGAATGCCGATATTCTGAAGAAAAGGAAGAGCATCTCGGTAGCCCCTTACTACAATGAAAATACCTGGATGAAACCATATTCTCATTCGGTTGACATCTATACTCAATATATCCTGCAGTATGCGGACATCAGAATTTCCCGAACCTGCAAAATATGGGCCTTGAATATCCAAAATGTTACCATCAGTACCAACAATTAGGACTGGTTTGATTAAAAGTCTCCCTTTGTGTTGGGAATATGATTGTCGTAATACCCGGAAGTTGTAACATTTGTAGATGTTCAAATAAGTACCATCGATATAAACTACTGCTTTTGGTTCATTGGGTTGTGGATTGTACAAATTATTCGCAAAAACACTAACATGTCGTTCTATAAATATAAACTGTTCTATTGTGATGAATCCTATATTATCGGGTACGAAACGAGTAGTCATCAAATATTCTCGCACTTTAGTAATCACTAAATTTCTTGCTGGGGCTTGAATTATTGCATATGATGGTTGAAAATTCATCAGAAAACCTGGTCGGAGTTTGCATAAAATGCCAATAAATCTTTATAGAAATAAATCTCTCACCTCTATCTTGTAAAGATACACAATGATCATATGAGTCAACAAACTGTTTTTTTGTGAGCGGAGCAATGGATTTGAATTCTTTATCAGAAAAACTATTCCCGTCTACGTAATCCAATTTACGCTTAGCGGCAGTTCTGAGTTCGTTTAAAGATGATTGAAGTTCCTGACCTTTCAGAGCGTAATGTCTATTGATATATCTCAAGGCTATCTGTAGGATGGAAAATAAAAAACCCGATCATCAAGATGAATTCTATAGAAACGGGTATTTTCTGTTATATAGATGTTTTGATTTATGAACACGTTGCATTCTATTATGAGTCTTTGAAGATCAGCTATACCATTGCGAATGAGACACGTGTGCCTTGAGGATTGTGCTAAAATATTCAATCTCAAATATCCTGGATCTTCTTGAAGGTGATGAATATCTTGAATAATTGATTGGTTGCATGTCAAACTGATTCTATTTCCTTCAATTTCTGCGACATGTGGAAGTCCCCTTTGGTCGCGTTTCTCAATGGCAATTCCTCGTTTCAATTCATTCGGTTCTCCACCGAGTCGCGCCATATTTTGTGTATTGAATATAACATCAATGATAACTTAACATATGCAATGATTGCAATATGACAATTCATTATTTGTTAGAAAAATTGATATGGTTGCTATATGTCCATTCTGATCAAACTGAAGTTGCAGCTAGTCCATCTCTTCTCCAAGTGTGGGTACTTTCCGAATGAACTTAGTGTCGGGATAGTATATATCACTTGAAGTGAACATTTTATGCATAGGCTTACAAATGGAAAGTGTGAGTCCATATTTTTTCGTAATGAAGAAAGCATTTGAATGAGATTATATTGGCCACAAATGGTTCACAGCAGGCTACTAAACATGTATTCCTTTCCATGTACAGGAAGTTTCAATAACCATTCAATCGACATTTCACCAATTGAGGTGTGAATTCGAGTATCGAGTATTTTTTGCTAGTCATTGATGGGAATTCGATTGTGGTTTATTCTAAAATTCCATATGCAATATATATCTAGAATCTAGCAATTCTCCAAGAAATATTGATATTGATTGTTGTTACGAGAATATGATACACTCTGTATAGGTACGAAACATTTTTTGTAATGAAATATGAGCATATTCAGTTACCTATAATAATTCAATGATTTTGTTTTATTTTTTGATATTTTTCAAGATTCTTTTACCTTCACTCGAGTCGTCCTAATACTCGTAGTATATATGGGTTTATACATATGATTCAAAATATTCCATGGAAAATCGTTGAAAATCTTTCAACAGATGTGTGTCGAACACATATTTGTGGAAAAGTTTCAATAAAATGAACGATCGAGTTTGTAACTGACCTTTCCGGAATTTCAGGCATTTGGATATATCCATAACAGGACTGGTGCAGTTTCATGGGAAATACATAATAGATATGTCAGTTTGATTCAGGAGATGCTGATATCGTCAATCGCAATTGATATTGGTATCCTACAAAATATCTGAAAATGAATGAAATTCCACCGCTCTATTTTTTGGAAGTCACTGAAAAACTTGCTATCATTGAACTCACCCTGTATATCGTCTGTACGCGCAGAAATCATTGTTCTCTATGGTGTATTCAAATCGGCCGTATGAATAATCGATGCATATTCGATTTGGTTTATATATTCGAAAAAGTCTCTTCACAATGGCCATTTGGAATTTTGGAAAAGTTATCTTTAGCACCCTATAGAATCTAAACTTTTGAATTTACATTTGATCAGCTTCACGAGTGCTGCAATATATAAAAAATTCGAGCACATTTACCGAAAGCCAATTTTCCATTGATGCGGTGCGAGGTCCTTTGTTCTCCTGGTAACTAAGTTCCATTTTCAAGTGATTCTTTGTCATACCACCTATCTATAACTGCAAGTTCTGCACACCTAGTAAATATATTCAATCGTTATCTTTTTAGTTTATCACCGTTGAATAAAAGCAGAGAAAACAAATTTAAAATTTTCTTAAACAAACAAAATGTTTCAACTCGAGTTGAGTATCTTCGTCTTGGCATTCATAATATTACCAAATATTCACATTCATTATCTTCAAAATTCTCCACAGGATATTCAGAAAGATATACTTCAATTAAATGTGTTGAGTTATTCAAAATAATAAGTAAGATATGTAATAATTGTATTCCAGTCCTCCCCCACAAAGTTCATTTCCACTTTTAAACAGGGATGGTACATGTTTCGGACCTTCAAAGATCCATCATCAGCCAAAACCGTAGACCAAAAATTATAATAATCAATGTATGGTTTTAACACAAAAATTAAAATTTAATGGACAAAGAGAAGTGTTAACCGTAGACACGTGTTTCAGGCTCTCGGCCCTCATCAGTACGGTGAAGAAGTTCAAGGATGAACAACACTTGGTAAAAAACGACAAATCAACGGAGTCAACAACATTGGTTGTTGCCCTGGAATGCAGGGTCTGCTAACCGAAACCACAAATGTGCGGCTGGTTTCTGTTTGTTGACTCCATTGATTTGTCGTTTTCTACCAAGTGTTGTTCATCCTTGCACTTCTTCACCGTACTGATGAGGGCCGAGAGCCCGAAACACGTATCTACGGTCAACACTTCTTTTGAGGGCTATGCCCATTAAATTCCCTTCTATGTATATATATATATATATATATATATATATATATATATATATATATATATATATATATATATATATATATATATATATATATATATATATATATATATATATATATATATATATATATATGGCAGTCAAGACCCGTTACCTATCACTCTAACATCATCGTCGACGTGACGATTTCTATAGATGATTAAGGAAGATGATCTCCAACCACTGATAAGATTTCGCCAAATATATAATATGAGAGTGGAAAATTGTGTCCGAGAGAAATACATGAAAAAGGAAATTATGGCATATTGGACAAATTATTAAATTAAAGAAAAACGCATCCTCAAGTCGAATCTACGACCTTGCAATCTCTAGTCATATGCTCTACCAACTGAGCTATTCAAGGACATAGGAATCGACACACACTTGTGAATCATTTCTTTCCATAATTTAGTTAATGTTAGAATGAATCGAAGATCGAAAGTACTCATCAATGGCCGTCAAGACCCGTTACCTATCACTCTAACATTATTGTCGACGTGATGATTCCAATGGAAGATGTAGGAAAATGATCTCTAACCACTGATAAGATTTTGCCAAATATATTATATGAAAGTGGAAAATTGTGTCCGAGAGAAATAGATGAAAAAGGAAATTGTGGCATATTGGACAAATTATTAAATTAAAGAAAAAAAGCATCCTCAAGTTGGAGTCAAACCCACGACCTTTGGATAACGATTTGGATATAGTGACAGTGGTGTGAACTGTCAATCTCTGAAAACGTAGTTGGAGGAATCAGTCTGACTCTTCTAAACTGGATAATTGGATAAGATAGTAAAACTATACAAATTATTCAATATAAAACGCATGAGCAATCATCGAAGTTGGTGGGAGCAGATACTATAGATGGTGCAGCAGGACCGTCGAATAGGCTGAATACCATAGAATGCAAAAGCAGTGACGTAGGTAGTATATACAGCGGAGTTGGTGAGTAGTTCGATTTTCCTATATTTCCTATATCCTTTCCCATTCTGTTTTCGTGTTGTGTGGGCTAGTAGCGCTCGACATTCAATTGAGTGAACATATCTGAAGCAGAACTCAGGGATTTGAATCGAAAAAGGGGAATTGTAAAGGGCAAGTTGACAAATTTCATAAAGTTTTTGGATGGTTTTATAGAGAAACAAAAAATAACGCCATTGATGATGATTTAGTCATGGAATTAGATACTCGAATGAATAGGGCTCATTCGTTGATTGAAGAATTCGAGGAAATCCAGAGGGACATATACATGGTAGTAAATGACGAAGATTTGGATGGGAAAATTAACGAAAGACAGTCATTTGAAGATCTTTTTCATAAAAACATATCCTTGGCAAAAAAAAATGTGACATGCTTCAGGAAATGCGCGGAAAATATATACAATCATAGTAACGAACCCCAGTGGCATGAGTAATGCTCATAATAGTCCACCAGGTACAATATCTAATGCTGTGGTTTCTTTTTCAACGAGGCCACGTTTACCTGCGATTCCGATACCGTCTTACAGTGGAGATCTTGAAAATTGGTTAGAATTCAGGGACACATTCCGAGTCTCTCGTTCATAATAATGTAGCAATATAATATATAGAAAAATTTCATTTTTTGCTCTTCGAGGAGTGCTCTTCGGGGTGGTTAAAGTATCAGCTGAAAATTATAAAGTAGTTTGGAAATTGTTGTGCGAGATATATGATGATACACCGATGTTGATAAATTACCATTTGAAGGCATTCATTCAATTTCAATCTATAGATGAAGAATCAGCAGTAGGTTTGCGCAACATGTTAGATACCATTACAAAAACTCTTTGCTTCGGAAAAACTTGGGGTAAATATAGATTGATGGGATCCAATGAATATATGTTTGATGGTAGATAAACTTGATCCAACAACATTTCGGGTTTGGGAGGAACAGAAATACAAAGGAAAAGTTCCAACCTTGGAAAAGTTGAAAAAATTCATAAAAGAACGAGTAGACATGTTGAAAAAATTGAAGGAACAAAATTAAGGAAGAAAAAGTGGAGTTAAAGTTCAACCCAAACGTAAATTCAATAAAACGTTGTTGGCAACTTCAAATCAGTGTTGTGTTTTTTGTAATAACAAGCATTATATAGCCAATTGTCCTGACTTTCTAAAATTGAAAGTACATTCTCGATATGATCAAGCTGAACGGTTAGGTCTTTGTCTCAACTGTTCAAAAAGGGCAATCATATAAGCAAAGAGTGTGGAGCAGGAAGTTGTCGGAAATGTGGAGCAAAACATAACTCACTTTTGCATTTTGAATCCCCTGCTCGGCAGGATGTTGAAATCAGTAACAATTCAGGAAATATACCTCAAGAAAATGTTGCCTCGGTTTCGGGTAATTCTAAACCGGGAACATCAGGACAGATAAATACTATCTTTTTGGATTCAAGTGAAGTTGCTCGGAATGAGGTGGTTTTATCAACCGCCCTCGTACAGGTTTTCAACTTAGAAGGGGTTCCTTATCTCTGTGGAGCTTTATTAGACAATGGGTCTCAATCTAACCTTATGAGCATTAAATATTTCAAAAAATTAGAATATCCAAAGTACGATGTTGATATGTCAATAATTGGAATAAATCAGGATGATACAAATATTAAACAAAGATGTAACATCATATTCGAAGTTTATCACGGTGAATTTCAAACGAGAGTTTCTTGTTTGATAGTTCAGAAACTTTCGATTTCACACTTGGAATTACCTCCTCATTTGAAACTGGCCGATCCTGAATTTTCAAAACCCGAAAAAATTGATATTCTTCTTGGAAGTTTTTTATAATTTGCTGTCGGTAGGTCAAATCAATTTGGGAAGAGGTCAACCGACTCTTCAAAAAACACGATTGGGCTGGATTGTGGCAGGTCCTATTACGTTTGGTGAGTATCGTTCATCGGTAAGGTGTAACATGACAGTATTAGATATACACTCTCAGTTGGAGAAGTTTTGGGAAATCGATGCACCTCCTAGTTCAAGACCGGTCCTCTCAAAAAAAGATCAGGAGTGTGAGAAAATATTTTTTGAAACCACGAAAAGAACTGATGATTGAAAATTTATTGCCAAATACCATTCGAAATATTCCCTCTTGAATTAGGGGAATCCAAGCAGTATGCTATTACTCGATTTTTGGCTTTAGAAGATGGTTAGAGAAAAATCCTGAAATGTGTGAAATGTATAAAGATCTCATGGAGGAATATTACAAATTGGGGCATATGTCTCTGTGTGAAGAAATCCGTGGAGAAATATCTTATTACCTACCTCATCATGGGGTACTTAACGAAAATAGCTCCACAACTAAACTGAGAATAGTTTTCAATGGGTCTCCTTAAACGAGTTTGGGACTCGCTTTAGATGATCTTCAATATATAGGTCCTAAATTGCAAGATGATTTGTTGATGATTCTATTGAGGTTTAGACAACATTCAGTCGTCATTTGTGCTGATGTCAAAATGTATCGTATGGTATGGGTTGATCCGAAACAGAGGACACTTCAGAAAACAATCTAGAGATCATCTCCTGGCGGTGAATTAAAGGAATATGTGTACACGGTCAGCCCATTTTCGGCAATGAGATGCTTGAAACAATTGAGTATTGTGGCCTTGTGGAAGTTCGTTAGTAAGCGAAAATTCACCAGAGTTGAGCGAGACAATAAATTCTTATCAAGTAGTTTTAGTGGACCTATTCCCGTTCAGTGAGTTAGTTGTCTCAATGTCTCAAAAGAGTTGTCTCTCGATATCTTTCCCGATATAACAGTTAGAACAAACTATTTAACATGTATCGAATTAGAAAAAACAATGCTTGTTCCCATTAGAATTTCACAAAAGGAATCCTTCGTGACCGAAATATCTTATCTCAATAAGAATCGAGTAATTTCAAACAAAAATTTACATAAATTGAGTCTACTCGTGGATGAAAATGGAGTACTCAGGGTGCGGGGAAGGTTACAATTATAACTTTTGGAATATTCTAAAAGGCACCCCATTCTATTATCTGGAAAACACAGATTAGTGAGATTGATTTTTGAATCAGAACATTATGAATTATTACATGCTGGACCTAACATGTTACTGAGTGCAATTCGCGAACTTCACTGGGTATTGGGTGGTTGACATTTAGCCAGAAAAATAACTCATGACTTGAATTCGGGTGAACCCCAAACCACTTCAGCAATCAATGGGTATCCTCCTCAAAGTATGGGTTACTCCTAGTTTTCAGTTCCAGTTCCAGTTTTCAGTTCAGGTATAGAAAAGGAAAACATTCTCAATTGAATATTGATAGAAAGATTTTTCTGTGAATTGAAAAATCTTTCTATCAATATTCAATTGGGAATGTTTCCCTTTTCAACATGAATACCCCACAAGAGGTTATCTTGACGATGGAAGATAGTGACTAAAGTTTATCTTTCAGTCGCAGATGATTCCACATCTGATTTTATGAACATCCTGTTTATATTTTCAACAAATCACAGGTATAGATTATGCTGGGCCTCCCATGATAAAACATATACAAGGTAGAGGGGCAAAATTTATTGAATGTTATGTTTGTCTATAGATTTCTTCTGCAGTAAAGGCGATCTACCTTGAGGCCGTATCAGACTTGACAACTGAAGCTTTTATTGCATCATTCCGTCGTTTTTTCTCACTAAGAGGTAAACCTAAGCAAGTTTTCACCGACAACGGGTCAAATTTCATTGGGTGAATTCCTCAGAAGTCAATCAGAACATTTGAAATCTAAATTTGAAAATGAAGGAATATCATGGAATTTCATCCCTGCAAAATCTTCAAATTTTGGAGGTTTATGGAAAGCAGGAGTGCGTTCCTGTGAACATCATTTGAAAAAAAATTTGGGTAGAAGTTCCCTATCTTATGAAGGTTTCGCGACGCTACTCACACATCCTCAAGTCCTGATGACATGGATGTCCTTACTCCTTCCCATTTCCTAATTGGATGACGCTTGACTTCACTACCAGATCCAGAATTCGAGATGTTCCAGTTAATAGACTCTCCAAATTTCAACATATACAAATGTTGTTTCAACATTTTTTGTCACGATGGTCAAGTGAATATATCACAGAATTGCAGCAGCTGACAACTTACAAGTTGGACAACTAGTTCTCCTTAAAGATGACAGTCTAGCACCTTTGTACTGGCGTTTAGGAAGGGTTGTCAAAGTTTTCTCTGGTCCTGATCATAAAATGCGGGTAGCTTCGGTTGAAACTCAAAATGGTGAGCTGAAACGTTCTATAACTAAACTTTGTCTTCCTGGAGTGGAACCAACTCCTTCCGAATGAATTGAATATGGTGACTTATATTGAAGACCAACAATGTTCCATTGGACTATGTAATATTATTCACGAACTATGTAATAATCATTTATTTTGTTGAAAGGCACCCTTTCAAGGTGGGGGGTATATGTTCAGACTATAACAACATTCCAAGACTTTTGTGGAGTCCTGCAGCACTGCCGTCTGCCACCGTCAATCATTGAGATTTTTCTAGACTGTACCTCTCTCGCTCAGATAACAATATATTATGTTCTCTGTTTGACTCGCAGATTTACATTTATGTTGAATTGTTGTCATGCTAAGAAAAGTAGATGTTTCTGTTCTTACTTCTCAATGACAAATAAAGTCAAACACATGGAGTTAAATTAAATTTTTTAACAAAAGCGGACGATACAAGTCCCAACAGTATTGGAGCAAAGGAAATTAGATAGCAATATAGAAAATTGGATAATAAACACATGCCAAGTGGTACAGATGAATAACAAGTTTGATGGCAATATAAGAGAAATACACCCCATAAGTTTCATAAAAATTATAAAAAATAAAACTAGGAATATAAATTTGATAGAAGAATTAAAAGAGATTATTAGGCAATATTTCCTTAATCAACCCTGTGTTTGGTTTAGCAGCCAAGAGAAAAATATTAATAGCTTTCAAGATTTTGAAAATTTATTTATAAAACAATATTGGGAGGATAATGCTCGATTAATTGTCATAGACAAATTACAGTTTGGCAAGTTTGATGAGAAAGGAAGTATAAATTATAACAATTATGCCATACAACTTTTTGCAATGTTGCAATACCTCAACCCGGTTATGAGAGAAAAAGAAATAGTAGGCAACATAAGCACATACTTTGAACAGGAGATCATTGAAATAATTAATATGCATGAAATGAAAACCATGGATAGACTAAGCGGATATTTATTAAGATTAGAAAGAACCTTATAGAAGTTGGGAAAATAACAACCAACATAGGAATGCACAAGGTAATTACAGATATCAAAATTATAGCAATCGAAATAGGTACATGAATAACCAAAGTAATAATAGAAATATGTCAAATGAAAACAACTATCCAAGTTATAGGTATAATAATGATTATTACAACCAAAATAGGAATGGAAATTATAATATGAATGGCAATAATCGTATTGATAACACTAATACCAAAAGAAATTTCAGAAATCAATATACAAATGGTAATTATGATAATAATTATAATAATAATAGAAATCAGTATCAAAATAACAGGTATCCACAACAAAATCAATATAATGGACAAAGACAAACTTATAATAGACAGGGTCAACAAAATCCTTCCATTAATAACATTAATGAACAAACAAAACACATAAATTTTCATAGAAGGAGCAATAGTGCCTAAAATTTAACTGAAAGGGAAGGACAAACTAAAATACCGGTGGAAAATAATCAGAAAAACACACCGACAAGTACATCTAAACAACAATTTTTTATTAGAACAACCATATGTGAAGCTGATAGACATAAACATGAATACCCTATAGAATTTATAACGGTAAACGAAACATGGGAAATGAGCAATCAATAGGTTCAATAATTTTAACAAGTAAAATAGGGAACAAAAAAGTAAAATTTTTTATAGATACTGGTTCTGAAGCATCTTTAATGAAGGAAAATAGTCTAGAAAATATTCGTTAAATTAAAAAAACAATAGTAAAAATGCCTAAAACAAATTTGATAGGAATCAATGGAAAAAAAATAGCAGAAACAAATCAATACATAAATTGAAATTTGGAGATAGTTAATAACAGTATTGAATAGCAATTACTGGTAGTCTAAGACATGGAATTTGATGTAATTATAAGTACAGATCAATTAGAAAAAGTAAAAGCTTAAATAGATATGAAAGAAAAGATATAGAAATGAATGATAAATACTTTGAATTTTTTGAAGAAAAACAAGAAGAAAGTATAGAGAGAAATATTTTGTGAATTATGAAAGTGATAATGATGATAATAATAATAATAATGAAATATATGATAAGAAATATAAATGTGATGATAAAAATGAAAATTATATTAATGAATTATTGAATAAATATAAGAAGTTAATCATGTATGGATCAAGAATAGCGAAAGAGTATGTACACACAATAGAAGTGAAAGAAACAGGAAATTTCTGATCTAAAAATTATCCAATTCCATATAAATATAGAAACAAGTAAAAGAAGAGTTGGGAAAAATTTTAAAACAGGGAATATCGAAAGAAGTGCCAATAATTATATGAATCCAATGGTTGTAAAATGGTGAACTTAGATTATGTTTAGATGCCCGAGAACTAAATGAAATTACAATACCACAGTATGAATCTCCATTAAATACAGAAACCACTCTTGGCGAAATTACAAGTGCCATTTGTGGTACCTTATGAAATAGACAATGAAAATGTTAAAAATAGTTATAGATTAATAGATCCTCATAGTTAAAATGTTGAGAGGAGTTTTCAATATTAAAAATATATATCATAACAAAATATAAAAATGAATTATCAGGTATCATGAATATAGTTAGCTTGACAATTTTTTTGTTGAATCGAAGAGAATTCCAATGACAGGTGCCATCTGTAACAAAAGAAAGTAATAGTAGTGATCTTAAAAAGTAATAAAATTGATATTCAAATTTTACTAACAAATATTAAAATCTCAAATATAAATTTTAGGGAAATTGTTATGATATCAAATATATGTTAACTATTGAAAGAATGATTTTTTCATAAAATGATACTTATACATCACATGAATACCTGCTATGGTGGTTTTACAATTTTGCTGTGCACTTTGCATTTCTGAAACCTTTTACCATCTTATGTTCGACGCATATCATCAGAGAGTTCAGCAGTGGAGCTTTCTCATTGACATCAATATGTTTTCAACTATCCACTCAGATTGCACAACCTATAAAAATCATAGACATCAAAATCTACAAACAAAATGTTAGAATTCAAACAGCTAAAAATTATATATAAGCAAGAACATCTTGTTGTTAACTAGGAAACATGACAGGGAATGTCAAATAATTTTCCATAAAAAATGATAAAAAAAAAAAAAAAAATATAACATATAGTGAATGAATGATATTAAGTATAGAAATATATGCTGTATATAAGATAAGTTTCATAGTGTAGAATAAAAAAAGTTGCTTCTAAAAACTGAAATTTCGTACCCAAAAACAAAAATTGATGGTTGCTACGGGAGGAAGAAAACAAGGTCAGAAAAGAATAATTTTGGAGAAAGCGTTAGAAAAATTCTCATCAGATAAATGAATCCAAATGAGCAGAAAACACAACTGTGAGAGCAATTCTAATCAATAATCCAGACCGAGAAATAGTCTACAACTATTTGAGCAGGAAACTACTTACCTGCTATCTAGATCACATTCCACACACGACATAACCAATAATAAAAGGGTGCCAACGTCGGACAGTTTCTTTTTTTCCACAGCACTGGACCCAGCCAGGAGTCTTCGTGAGTGCACAAACGCAACGATCTACAGGTTCTTTTCAAAAACACAAATAGACGAAGTAATATCATTGGTATTATACACTTTTTTGGGGTCTTTGATAATATTTATACACAGTGATAAACTTTGTTTCATACTCATAATCACTTTGTCAATGTAACCTATGAATATTTATTTGCTCATTCATTCTATTGTGCATGAGCAAGTCATGTGATAATTTTTCAAGTTCATAGATTCAATAATATTCAATAGAAGCTAGATATCGCAGGAGTAGGATTTTGAAACCTTTGGAAATTCATTTCAACAAAAGGAAAACAAATTGAACTCTTTTCTGTTTCGTTATTCATCTTTGATCATATCACGAACTATATTTTCATATAACAATAACCTGACTTCAAACAAAGCAACTAGATGGCGCTGAGCTGTAGGACGATCATGTGTAGGCATAGGCGTACCGACTGAGCTGGAATTAGGTAACAAAGAAAAGGTAAAATGGTGTTTGAAAAAGAGTAAGAACAACATAGCCCGATATTCTATTGTGATGATAGGTATTTTTTTAAAGATCCAGTGAAATTGATAATAAATCTAATCAATCAAGCTTACTATCACAAGTTGCAAAATTATAGTGATGACTAGTGGTTAATAAAATGATAATGATAATAATCAATCAATAAAAAACAAAATAAAATAAACAACCCACATCATAATAATTATATATATATATAAATATATATATATATATATATATATATATATATATATTAATAAATATATATGTATATATATATATATATATATACATATATATATATATATATATATCGTATCATTGAATGCATTTTCTCAATTTGATATTATGGTTTGACGTTTTCTCCACCCAAATGATTTTTAGAGTTGAATTCCAAGGGTTTTCTGGAGTTTTTCAACAATAAGGTCTTTCAAAGTTTTGAAGTTGATCATCATGAAAACAGAATTAGCTGGGATCTATACAGCGCCGATAAACTCGTGGCCGATTGATTGCTCGATTGATTTATGAGTCAGAAACGTGGCTGAGCCATGAATTCTTGAATGAAGACTAATTTATACCTAGTTGATATCATTGCATAGAGATCAAGTTTTATGTCGATATACATGAAAAATGTTATAACTCAAATTTCAGCAAAGTACAAAATCAATTATCCAATTTTGAATTTTGTCAAGATTTTCGCAGACTATCTCCTTAAGAATCATTCCAATGAAAGTGGTAAATGAAACTTATACCAATAAGTATATTGCCGTATGGGATTCAACTACGAAACTGCACTGCAAAAGTGATAACATATCGACAAAACATCTGTTGACAAAAATATATTTTGTGCTAACCGTGTGGCTTACCAGATACCTCAAAACGGTACTGGAATCTGATAACAAATTGACAAAACACCAATTTTGAAAAATCATTTTGAGCTAACCGTATAAGGTTTTTTAATATTTTGTCAACAAGAATAATTCTTGGAGGGGCGGAAAATGGGTCCTTTACACACACATAGTTTTTCGGATAAGATTCTACCTCAAAATGAACATGATAACAAAATGACCGAACACCAAATTAGAAAATTCATTGTGAGCTACAGTTATTTAGTCCACTGAAATTATTCTTGGAGGTGAAGAATGAGTCATTCACTTACATATATTTTCCTCAATACACACCTCGAAACGGTACTGTGGAAGTACAAAACACCCTATTCGAAAATGGAGCTAACTATGGGCCTTTGAGATATTATTTCCACTAGAATGATCTCAGAATGTATGGAAATTGAGACCGTCAGCCACAAATATTATGGCTGGCAGTTTTCTGTCAAAAAATATTTACCCCGGTCATTTGATAGTTTTATCTTAAAAATTCTCAGGGAGTGTCGAAAATTGATATTTTTATAGGTTTCTTCTGCGCTTTTCGAATTTTTACTTTGCCGCTCGAGCCGCTATATTGAAAAAATGACGCCCAAAACAGATTTTAACAATATCTCATTGCCGATTCATTTTACGATAAAACTAGTTATTTGATGAATTAAATGAGAGGAAATTTCCTACAATTTATGTTCCCATGTTTTTTTGTAAATGAATAGTTTGCAGCGTACGAGGGCCGCAAAGTCTACTCCAATTTACTTCAAGTATCGCATCAATTCAAAACTCGTACTGATAATTCTGTGTAGATGTGAGGCATTCGTACGCTAAAACTATCCATTTTACAAAAACAAACGTAGGAACATAAATGGTAGAAAATTTCATCTTATTCAATTTATTACATTACTGTTTTAATCGTAACATGAATCGGAAATGAGATATTGTCAAAATACTGTTTTTGGTTGTCAATTTCCCAATGGCGGCGCGAACTGCAAAGATACGAAGTGGCAAAGTGAAAATTTGGAAAGAGCACGTCGAAATCTATGAAAATACCAGTTTTCAAAACTCCCGGAAAACTTTCCAAGTAACCCCCGTTTTGAGCACCAAATGACTGAAGTAATTTTCCGGGTAGGATTTCCCCCAAAACGGCCATGCTCATGTAATGACTCAACAACAAATATAAAAAAAAAGCGATGGCGTGTCCAATCAGAAGAGGTAGTTTTCACAAAGTATTGCTGACAAATGGATGACATTCCCACCTGATATACACGACTTATTCATTTGTCACAAATTAACTGTTACTATAATATTCAGTAGTCATATCACAAGTTATGGATATTTTGGTAAGTATACTTTGACATTTTTGTGTCAATTTTGTTGTAGAAATTCACAAGACCAAATTTCTTCAAAGCAAAGCTGGAGGGGTATTTTTGACAAGAAATTTGGTTAAGTGGTATTTCTGCAACAATGCGGAAAAATATTAAAGTATACTCTATCCAAAATATCTATCACGAGTTGTATATTTATTTATCTATTTATTTGGTACACCATTCAACAGCCGAAGCCATTTACAGAATGGGAAATATACATTCAGGAAAGGTTGAACAGAGTGAATGCTAATGTACAGACATATACAGAGATAATCCTAATGTACATGAAATAAGACAATTTATGCCATAGAAAGTAAATAATAAGATCAATGATGTGTATGAACTGAAAAAAAACTCAATGAGAAAAAAGTTTATACACATCACCACAAATACGAAATTATATTATATGTTCAGTAAGAATCATTAAGATTGCAAAATAGCTATTTTAATGTCCGTTGGCTTGCAGTTGAAAATATCTACGTTATTCTGGATTGACAAGTAATCAAAGCATATTTTGTAAAGAGGAGAGCGTGTAAGTACATTTGTTTGAGGAAAGGGGAGGTAAAATGTGTTACTATTACGTACAGGTAGCAAATTTATTTGTGAAAGTGAAGTATGGACAATTAATTATAGAGAATATAACCTTGTGCCAAAATAATATACCTAGGTATTTACGATGATTGTCTAGAGAGGGAACCTGGAATCTCAATAGTAGCACTTCATGCGGAATACCTCGGTTTGGGATATATGTCCAGATTATATATCGAGCTAGATATTACAAACATACCTATACTTAAAAAAACTATGTTTTTCTAAGTTTTTTTTCGAATTTCTTCCAAGGAAGTGTTTTCGAAATGGTCGGACATCATTTTTAAATTTGCCTCTGACTTGGACGTCATCTGACAGTGACTAAATCATTTCCATAGGTTTGGTATAAACAGTGGTAAATGCCTACCTGTTTTATAGCACGTAGCGTGTATATTCGCGGATATACTAGCAACATCGTATATATTCGCTGATATTGGGATTTGATTGGTTCGATAAATGTATTTGATTAGCTGAATTCATCTAGAGGACTATAATCTATTTTACAAAGATACAGACGGATGTGTTATGCCCATCACATGAAGAATAACTGTTGTCAACTATCATATAAACAATGTGGATCCTAAAAATATTTTTCAAACGATTAAAATTTCGAAAATATTGGTATGAAAATTATCAAAACTATGTCATATATGGCTTATTACTCAACCCTCTTAGAATATACTAGTGAAAAAATATATGAAACGGTACGATCAGCTCACAATGTTTTTTTTTATTTGGTCTTTCGTCAATTCGTTATAACATTCTTATGGCCATTTTGACGTGAAATTCTGCGCCCGGTGGTATATGTCTCATTCATTTTCACTTTTGGGATCAGTCTGTTGGGGAAAACATCTAAAAAGTTCACACTGGTTTTTCTAAATTGATTTTTATTATCACTCGCAGTGCTGTTTTGAGGTGAAAGCCTTCTCAGCAAAGTATTTGCTGTTATAGACCATATTCAAAATATTTCTCAGAGTGATTCTGGAGTGAGTCAATCTGGAGTTGCATCTTTTTTTTTCGTGCTTAGGTATGCATCCACGAATTTCGACACCAGACGGATTGATCAGCCACGAGTTTATCGACGCGGTAAATCCAGGGAAATTCGTGGCTGTTTTCAGTTATAGTAAATTGGGCAGTATAGAGAAATACATGAAAATCTAAGAAGCTTATGCCACGAACTTCTTATTGCTTCTAAATTCATCCATGTTTTTGTTGTAAATGTCCCTACCGAATACAAAATGTATCACTCAAATTATTCAAGGTAAAGTCAAAATCCACAATCTATGAGTAACGCTGGAAATTTTTCAAGTAAAAATATTTGGTATATCAGCTTCAAAACCAAATCAGATATGACTTAACTGTTTGGAAAAAGCCAAAATCCTCTTTCGAATACAATTTTCTGTTCAACATTTTTTATGTTCTGCAATAATTTTGAATATAATCGTGTCCATCACTAACCTGTTCAATTCGCTTGTAAAAGAGTCGCACTTAGCCTTTCTTTCGGAAGGATGTGGCTGGTATCATCAGAGGAAACTACATGATAGTGAGAATATAGATAATGATGCTCATCACGCAACACCGGTAAGACAGGTCGTGTGTACCACCACTACCACTGTTCATTTCATACTGAAATGGATAACTTTCACCATATTCGTTTATAAATTCGCGAGAGGGGGAATACCGAGATTCTATAGAGAAGTCAAGCAAGTTCACGGGAATTCCTCGAGTCGGGTGGGATTTCCTAGTAGCAAGGGTCACATGTTTTGTAAACGACCTTCGGTAATAAATATTTGAAATATGAAATATATATGGAGAAACAGAAATACATTTTGATTCAGTGATGTATGAATATATCTATACAGGGTGTCCCTAGACTTCCTCCTTTCCTTTCGGGAATGTATAGATGGGGTCAAAATATCACCGGTACTTCATATAACTTTTGTTCCTAAAAGCCTTCGTTACCAAGTTACGAGCCTCAATGTTACAAAATGAAAAATGTTTTTCTTTGATAACTTTCAAAGTGGATATTCAAAATCATCTAAATTTTGGTGATTGACTAAACAAATGAATTCCTTCGATGAGCTTTCATGCAGGAGTCAGTTGTTTTGCTACAAAGTCAGGAACGGCTACCCAATGTAGATATTTTTTCAAATGAAATATCAAGTTCTGTAGATTCGTGGTGTTTTTGAACTAACAAGCTACTTCACTATGAAATATCGAATTCAGTCCATAATTTGTATGTACGCGTGGAATGAGCACGTTTCGTGTCGTGTTATCTGAATCTCATGAAACTCAACATTTGGATGTTGCAAATTCGTATTGACAGCTTAAATGTTGAGGAGTTTCACTAATAAGTATAATTTCATGGGAGGAAATAAATTTAACCCGAAGATAAATTTAGCTGAAAAAACCCACATCGGAAGACATAACTGATAAAAAGCAAACGAATAAACTACAAAAACGGCTGCACATGAATAGGTGAAAATTTATGTTCCATTTCTTCCACAGATGTTGACAAAAACACCTTGTAGAAAAAAATAAAATTAGTGTGGATAAAAAATGACAACTGGAATGCGATTTTGTTTTGTTGAATGGTGCGTTGTCATTGTATTGTCAATATTCTAATAGGACAGTTTGAAGTGTTTTGATATGGCCGAACAGTTTACATTCAACGAATATGCAGATATGCATGCATTGTATGGACGAGCATTTGGTAATGCTGCAGAAGCCAGTCGTCTGTATGCTGAGCATTTTCTCAATCGAACGTTATCGGCAAGAGAAACGTTCGAGCGTGTCGATCGCAGCTTGAGGGAGACAGGTATGTCTAATGGATAATTAATTGGAGCCTGTTGTTTTATTTCGATATTATTGTAGGTTCAGTTTTGCCAAAACGAGGTGGTGAGGGCGCTCCTAGGGCTGAGCGTACCGTTGTATTGGAGGAAAATATTTTGGAAGCTGTCGCTGATGATCCTTCAATGAGCATCAGAAACCTTTCAGAACAGTTCCATACATCCAAGTCCACTATTCATAGAATAATTAGGGAACAACTGATCCACCCATATCACATCCAGAATTGGTTCCTGGATAAGCTAAGAGAGGATATGACTTTTATTACTCGAGTTTTATCCACTGATAAAGCAGGTTTCAGTAAAGATGGAGTAATCAACTCTCATAATCTCCACATATGGGCCGAAGAAAATCCCCATGGGATATTGCAAACCAAACCCCAATGGAAATTCAACGTGAATGTTTGGGCTGGTATCATAGGAAACCATCTTATAGAACCATTCGTTCTACATGACCGATTGAATGGAGAACGATATTTGTTCTTCATTCAGAACGATTTGAATGGACTTTTGGAACATGTTCCATTGCAAACCCGAAGAGATATGTCGTTTATGAATGATGGTGCTCCTCCTATTTCAGTTTGATTGTGCGGGACCATCTGAACCAGATTTTCCCCAATAGATGGATTGGTAGAGGTGGGCCATATTCATGGCCACCGCGGTCTACGGATTCAAGTCCATTGGATTCTTTTCTGTGAGGGCATCTAGAAAGCCTCGTTCACGCTACACCTATTCACACCAAAGATGCCGTGTTGAATAGAATTACATTACATTGTGAAGCCATACGAAACGACCCTGGCATGCTATTTCAAGTGCAGAGAGGGTGTTTGCGCCGACTAAGAAAATGTATTGAGAGAGACGGGGATCATATCGAGCAGTTTTTGTAGCGGATTTTGCATTTCTGTTTGCTCTGAGGCTTGCGATTGATTATTTACACCATGAGTTTTGTAAGGTAAACGTGTTTGCATGATAAAAATTCGTTATGATCATTGTACATATCATTTCTATTTCCATTACAAATTATTCTTTTCGAATATCGAATAATGGTAGACATCTCAGGTTGGATGTCGTCGAACAAAAATGCATTTTTATCAAAAATCGTTGCTCCGATCGATTTTCCACACGAGTACTTTCCTTCAGGAAATTGTCCGGGTAACCTTGTTTTTGTTAAAACATATTGACAAATCCCAGTCACTTCAGAGTTTTGAGGTGTGGACCATCGGGGGTAGTCCGTTCCTGATTTTGTAGCATGAAAGCTCATCGAAGGAATTCATTTGTTCAGTCAATTCCAAAATTTAGATGATTTTGAATATTCACTTTGAAAGTTATCAAAAAAAAAACATTCTTCATTTTGTCATTTTGAGGGCCCGTAACTTGGTAACGAAAGCTTTTAGGAACAAAAGTTATATGAAGTACTGGTGATATTTTGACCCCATCTATACATTTGCGGAAGGAAAAGGGGAAGTCCAGGGACACCCTGTATATCAACGATGTTACTTGATTTACAGTTTGTGTGATATTGACAGTAATTAGTGGAGTTTCATTCAAGTTAGTCGGCTTTCTTTCATTATCAATTTCCAGTAGTGTTATTCACAGAATCAGCAATCTCTACATTGCGTCGGGATATATCGTGTTCGGGAATTTGAATGGTTATTGGAAAACAGTTTTGTTTCTGTCAAATATAATCGCACTTCATCAAAGACCAATATGTAATTATTCACGCTCCAGGTAATTATATATCAATGAAACTACTGGAAATTGTACAACATGTCCAGCGTGGCTTTAGCCGGGGAAGTAGTTGTCAGTTGGATATTACAAAAAATCACTTCATTATTGTCGTATATTTTTCAATTTTCAGAAAAATCTCTCCAATAAATATTCAATTGAGAATGTTTCCGTTTTCAACATGAAAACTTACCAGAGGTTATCATGAAAGATGTAATCTCACCTTCTTTATTATATTTTCTGAATGTTTATCTCATTTCCGCTCTCCGTTTGTGAACTCTGAATATGATTGCAGTAACATCTGCGAAAGTAATAATTCTCCTTTCAACACAAATATATTTCTAAAGAGTGTTCACATTTTTCCTCTGAATCCTATTCTTTCTGACGTAAATGACTATTGCTGTCGGAAGCTTTGGCTAGATCAACAAAGATGCACAAAGAAACCTCACTGTTGTCTAGCGCTTCATAGATTTTGGTTGTCAGATCTGCTCTAGCATTATGTATTGATCTAGCTTCTTGAAAACCATTTCAATTGTTCCATAATATTTTAGATTTTCTCAGGCAGACGAGCATCCGTTTTTCAAAAATGTTGTCTGATATTTTTGGCGAAGTTTGAAATCAGAGAGATTGTGCGGTAATTGGTAAATTTTTTTGTTTCCCGCTTTATATATCGGGTGATTAATGGCAACTTTGAATGCATTTGGAAGAATGACAATTTCCAATAAATTGATGAAGAACGTGAGAGGTTCAGTTTTATAATCAACTATCGCCTTCAAAGTTTCTGTTTTGATTTGGTCAATCCCCAAGGCTTCATTCGATTTGAAATGAAATATAACGTTCTCCACTTCAGATGGGAAATACTCAGGAGATAGCTGAGTATTTGAATGATATTTATTTATATAACTTCAAATTACAAAAAATAGTAGAGCACGCCATTTTTGTTGTATATTTCTGCTTGAAAATACATTTTTCGACGTCAGATAGAGTTCAAAGATGGTGCAACCATGGGTGGAATCCCCAAAATATGTGAGAGGGAAAATGTCAGTCATGTTGGAAAATGGCTTTCCTGAGCAGGGCAATTTTCTTTTTTGGCAGCGTATAGGAAATCTCTGAGAGAACGGCTGGGAACTTCACTGATAACCATTCAAGTTTTTGCATGTCTTCAATAATTCATCCGTGCACCAACTCACAACTTATAAAGTTACACCCAAATGCTATCATGGAAGACGGGGGTGGTGGGCATTCAGTTGAGGTTTTTGCGAAAAATTCGTCAGTGGAGGCTATGTCATTTACGGAGTACACACGAAAATTGAAGGAGTTTTGAAAGAGTCAGAGGTCTGAACAAAGGGTCATTTTCCAACGAAGGGAGAAAAACATCCCCATAAATGTGAGACGTTCAATCTCAGTAATGCATCAACGCCGCCGACGCCAAACTGAGATGATTCGAATGGTATTAGTGACGTTTCTAAACAGCATGTTTCACGCGAGGGAGTACCTAACAACTCGACAGAATTTTGTACATAAAGTACTGAAATACTGAATGAGGTACTGAAAAGTACTGAAGAATTGAGTGAGGTACTCATGAAGTACTGAAAGACTGAATGAGGTACTGATGAATTACTGAAAGACTGAATGAGGTACTGATAGACTGACACGTATATGAAAAGACTGATATGAGTACTGAAAGACTGAAGAACTGGAATCAAATACAATCAAAATACTTTTTAACATCAAAACAGATACTGAGTTCTTGGAAATATAATTAGATACTCACTGTGCTTCAAAAAAACTGGTGAAATTGGTTATTGGAAAGTAAATATGAGAGAAAGTTCAAAACACTCTGACCCGACTACGGAAAAAATAACTATAATTGAAGAAAAAAAGTTCCAAAACGTTTAACCCAACAAGAGATAAATAAAATAAACTGAAATGTGAGAAACAAGTGTGGTGTTGATTGAGTAAGACAAGTCTTCTGATAAGTTAGATATTCCTGTTTATATAGTTTTACTGAAGTATTCTGGCAGTTTCACATTAATAGCGTTTTAATTCGAGTCAAATGCCGTATGCCGTGCATATTTTGTATGCTTGATTGACGGCATTTTCATCGTTTCTATTTGTCTATCAAATTATAATGTTTCTTGTAGTTGACAACGAACGACCAGGGCATTCGAATTGAACTAAAATGTTATTAATGTGAAACTGCCAGAACACTTCAATAGAACCAAACAAACAGGAATAACTAACATATCAGAAGAGTTGTCTTACTCAATAAGACGATGATAGCAATCAGCACATAACTTGTTTCTTACTTGTTAGTTAATTTTGTGAATCCCTAGTTGGTTTAAACGTTTTGGAACTTTTGTTTCTTCAATTATAGTTATTTTTCCGTAGTCGGGTCACATTTTTTTTTATCTTTTATTTTAAACTTTTCCGTTTTAAGTTTTGATGCGACAACAAAACTGTTGAAATGTGAATAAAATGTATTCATTTAGTTTTTTGTACATCCAGTATATCTTCCAATCTGCTGTTAACATATTTACATATGTTTGAAAAAACAGTAGTTGTCAATGATTATTTTTGCTGTCAATATTGTAAAACACTTAAGTAAAGTTCTTCAATTTGGATATCGTTATTTTCAAGTGCTTCTTTTTGGTATAATCTGCAACAAAAACAAAAAGAAGAGTGATATAATAGCGTGAGTAATAATTAAACAATCTAGACTAGGACATTCATGACAAAACAATTGTTCAGTATATCGAATAGGATAAATGTACAATTCCAGAAGGATAATTTTTATTATTAATAAAATCAATGCCTATCTAAAAGAAACACGAAACAAGCGAGCTGGTGATTCTGTTCTTTTAATACGATTGATACTCAGAACTGCTAATAGATAGCGCTAGTAGTATTCATAAAAGCTGAAATTCAGTATAAAATTGTTTTATTGTCGCTTGGTATCTATTTAATTATTTTAATTTTATTTAATATTTCACTATATTCATATTTATTTGATTTGACATCCGTCATATTGATTTTGTTTGTATAAAATGTATCCTATGTCACCCGGATCATAATAACTAATCGATTGACACCTCATTCATCTAATCGGATGGGTAGTTTAGGCGCTACGGCGGAACATACGTAAATACATACCTACTAGCCCGGAGATGGTGACACAAAATATTAGGTCATTTGTACCAGTATGGCGGTTCTTCAGGGGTCTAATTACGGAATGACAAAAAAGAAAATGATGGTCATAGCACTGGTACCGGCGGCCCAATCGCGTGGGCGTTAATCGAACGTGTCGGATAAATAACGACTGTCGAACGATTTGTTCCACAAAAATTCTTGTATTTTCCGATAGTCGATGAAAAAAGGAGTAGGTGGTAGCGTAATGCCATACTTTTCCGGTGTGACTTGCAGCCCGCCATACCGACGCGAATACATTAATTAAAAAAAAAACAATTCAACCATTTGTTCCAGACTCATTTTTGCACAGCTAATCATCGTTGAGTAGCCATTCACGAAATACCCGCCATACTTTTCTGACGGTTCCAAATGACCGCCATACCACCGCATAGGAGATTTTTTTTTTTCGCAAAACGATTTGTACCAATATTGCATTTGGATTTTTGGAAAGTATTTGATAAAATGTGACCATTATTATATTTCCCATACGTCTACTATAGGGGGAAAAAGTGCTGCCATACTTGAAAAACTCGACACATTTTGAAAATACGACTGTAAAATACGTAAAATCGTTTTTTACATCATGGAATCATTGTATTCTGTTCGTTTGGATGTAATTCCACCTAAAAAAAAATATTCCAGATTGTAACCATGGGGCGAACGACTTAAGCCAAGATGTTAAAAAAAAATGGACGATTTGTACCAGTTTGGCATTTGGATTTTTGGAAATTATATGATACAATGTGACCATTATTATATTTGCCATACTTCTAGTAGAGGGAAAAAGTGACGCAATACTTCAAAAACTTAGTTTTTCGACACGTTTTCAAGGTACAAGACATAAAATCATTTGTTACAGTATGGCATCATCGTATTCGGTTCGTTTGGATAAAATTCGACCTAAAAAAATTATCCCATACTGTAACTATGGGGCGGAAGTCTGTTACACTCGAGCAAGATGTGAAAAAAAAATTGGAATGAATTGTAACAGTATGGCATTTCAAATTTTCCAAACTTGAAAAACGGTCGACTTATTGTAAAATCATTAGATGTGGAAAAACTCGGGCACTCGTGGTATTATTTCGAGTGAGATCCAGGGTGCCCTACGAAGGGGGCGAGGAGGCCCTCGGACATGTTTAGTTTTCTGATGGTGAAAGAAGAGAGAGAGACCGGAAGAGATAAAGAGAAATATAGATAACCTCTACCTTGAACTAATTTCCCAGAAGGAAAAAGAAAAGCAACTTTTCATTGACCTTCTAGACAGCTATCTACACAAATATAAAATCCAACTCGAGAGTTCACGGATAATACTGGAATGACTAGTGTATCTCTACATGATTATTTTGCCACAAATATTGATTATCCTTTATTTGATGAAAAAATACATATAACTACATTTATTGCTATGAATTTGTGGGTCGCCTTACAAGCAGCTACCGTATACCTGCGTTCCCATACATTATGTCTTACGAACACGATGAGCCAAGACCTCCACAATTCGAGAAAACTTTCGAGCGCCGGTAGCCGTACAATATTATACGACATAACATCTGGTTATAAGACAAGATTGCCGCCACCTAGGTGTTTGAAATTTCGTATTTATATTCGTTAAACCTCAAACTTACAGGAAAAATTAGTGCCATACTGGTACAAATCGTTCGAATTACGAATAAAATCTTAGAATTTTGAAAAAATATTGTACATATTCGCCACCTCCCACAGGTATGGCATGATCAGACTTCTATTTATGATCATACAGAGAACTGTTAAAAAAAGTTTTAGGCTGGTACAAATCGTTTAGCAAAAAAAAAATTTACTCCCTTGCGGTGGTATGGCGGCCATTGGGAACCGTCAGAAAAGTATGGCTAGGTGATTTCCGTGAATGGCTACTCGACGATGATTAGCTGCACAAAAATTAGCCTGGTACAAATGGTTGAATTGTTTTTTTTTAATTAATGTATTCGCGACGGTATGGCGGGCTCTAAGTCACACCGGAGAAGTATGGCATTACGCTACCGCCTACTTCTTTTTTTATCGACTATCGGAAAATACAAGCATTTTTGTGGAACAAATCGTTCGACACTCGTTATTTATCCGACACGTTCGATTAACGCCCACGCGATTGGGCCGCCGGTACCAGCGCTATGACCATCATTTTCTTTTTTGTCATTCCGTAATAAGACCCCTGAAGAACCGCCATACTGGTACAAATGACCTAATATTTTGTGTAACCATCTCCCGGTCTATACATACAAACATAACCCTTCCTTTTGGCTCTGCCGAAGTCGGGTAAAAAAGATAAACTTTGAAAAACAATACCCATTCATTAGACATATTTGTAAATTGACAAAAATCTCGCAAATATATGAATGAGATTATAGAGATTATCAAAAATACAACAAATGATAAAAAATATAAATAATGATAATCAACTAGATTGTGAATCAAAATAAGGATTTTTTCAAAATTTTATATTTCTTATTGATATTGGTTTCGACTGCCGTTGCAATATTAAATGGGTGTGAACATATTGGTCCCTCAAAAATGAAATTTTTTCTACAAATTTAATATCTTGTTAAACTTAAGTCGGCTTCCTCCCAAGTAGTGTTCCACGATTCGTCGATGATTCATTATACAAAAACAAATATCTAAATGCATGTTATTGATATTCAATGAGTAATGAAAATAAATACAAACGGCACTAATTCAAATTACCCTTATCTTCTGATGATCTTGACATTTTTCCGATTTTTCACACTCAAAATCGCACCAAACATAAGTTTATGTGAACTTATCCACACTTTCCTAACCACGGTTTCTGAAGTAAAGACTGTCGAAATTGGGATAGAGTGAAATTTGTGTGCGGCGTTGCCAGACTTCAGGGTAATTCCCAGCCACGCTTTTTACACGTTTTTCAGGATATCTCATTCATAAATGCACAATCCTTGCTATTTCTTTCGTTCACTGATATGCGCTCAATCATCTTATCAAACGTATAGGGTACCAAAACAATTTACAATGCTCTTTAGATGTTTTCTTCAACACATTTCCACATGAATTTCCCATAAAAAACATGGATGTATGTATCAGTACATACAGGAAGTCGAAATAATTTGTAGAGCTCTAGGAGAATAAAGAAAAATAAAAAGAATCCTTTTTTCATACATTTTTCGGTATATCTCGGTTTTTTCTGAATGATCGTTGATGATTCTTTCGAAGAAATTCTCGTAATGATATTTTCGATACATACAGGGTGTCAAAACAATCTGTAGTGCCGTAGGAAAAAAAACGATGCCAGCCACGGTTTCCAAATATCCAAATATCTCCGTTAATGATTCTCCACCAAAATGTTCATTATTATGTTATCTACGCATACAAGGTGTCAAAAAAATTTGTAGTGCCGTAGGAAAAGAAATAAAAAAAAAACAAAAAATTTTCATAAATCTCCGTCATTTCTGCATTATCGTTGATGATTCTTCCAAAAGAAGACTTGAAATAATATTTCCAATACATACAGGGTGACAAAACAAATTTTAATGCCGTAGGAAAAAAACGATTCCAGCCACGGTTTCTAAATATTCAAATATCTCCGTTACTACTGCATGATCGTTGATGATTTCCCTACCAAAGTGTTCGTAATAATGTTTCCTACCCATACAAGGTGTCAAATCAATTTGTAGTGCCGTAGGAAAAGGAATAAAAAATAAATATTTTTTTCCATACATTTTTCGGTATATCTCCGTTTCTTCTGCATGACCGTTGATGATTCTTTCGAAGAAATACTCCTAATAATATTTGCTATACATACAGTGCCGTAGGAAAAAAAACTAGTTCAACCACGGTTTCCGAATATTTAAGTATATCCGTTATTACTGCATGATCGTATATGATTTCTTTACCAAAATGTTCCTAATAATGTTTCCTACACATACAAAGTGTCAAAACAGTTTGTAGGCCGTAGGAGAAGGAATTTAAAATGGAAAAAAATGCATACAGTTTTCGGTACATCTACGTTATTTCTGCATGATCGTTAATGATCCACATAACAATATTGAATAGAATCGGACCCTAGTTACAAAACTCGTTCAACATCTTGGAGTCGTCATCTCGAATTCATTAGTTTTGACAACAAATTCATAATTTCCGACCCCAAAAACCCCCACATACCAATTTAAAAATAGAATCGGACCATAATCACAGAGATCGTCCGTCATCTTGAATCCATCATTCTGATTCTATGAATTTTGACAAAAAATTCATGATCTTCGACCCCGAAAACTCTCATATACCCATTTTGAATCGAATCGGACCATAAACACAAATCTCGTACGCCATATTGAAATAGCTATTTTGTTTTTCTCCAACAAAAATTGTATAATGCATTGTCACCCGCCAAATTTCACGTTAATCGGACAACTAGAAGCAGGTCAAATCTCACTTGCAAATTTTGAAAAGGACAACTAACATACGAACATTGCAAGTTGAATAAAAGCTTGTGGAAACATTTACACAACATGGCGGAGAGTTATTCTGTTAGTAGGAGATTCAAAAGCTTGGCGCGAATATAATGAGATACTATTCTTGCGGGGCAAAATTTTGAAACTGCTACTCACAATATAACCTAGGTCAAAAAATTTAAGAAATAATTTTTTCCTTTCGAATGCATTTGTATGAAAGCTTGTTTGAATTTTTCTTTATAATTTTTGTTCTATTATTTTTAGTCATTCATGAAATCCGTCATCTTATTGAATTCCTGACAAATTGATAATCTCCGACGCCAAAAACACCCCCATACCATTTTTCCATGGAATCGGGCCATAATAATAAAACACGTCGTTATATTGGGGACGCCATCTTGAAATTATGAATTTTTTTGAAAAAATTCGTGATCTCTGTCTCCGAAAACCTCCACATAACTCATATAGATGAATGAGGCAAAGGAGAATGTTTTCCAAAAGAGAGTTCCCAACAGAAATCATTTGTAACATTGATGCAAGAGAGGCATCGCATTCACTAGGTCTTCAATACATTGTTGTTGACGAAAACCTATTTCACGCTTCCACGATCATCAGGAAGACCGGAAGAAATAGGAAACACATTTTCTAGAAGCAATCTCACTTTGCAAAGATGGAAAAATATTAGAAACATTTCATTTGGAGAGACACTTCGAAGCTAGTGTTTTTTTTGACATAAAGACCTGTCGAGGGGTATGATAGATTGATTTGTTTGAAAATATGAACAGGATGTCCATGAAATCAGATGTGGAATCATCTGCGACTGAAAGATAAACTTTAGCCACTATCTTCCATCGTTCAAGATAACCTCTTGTGAGGTATTTATATTGAAGAGGGAAACATTCTCAATTGGAATATTTTTTTGTGATTTGGAATATCCATGATAAATATTGAGTAATTTTTTGTGAATATCTAACGGAAAACAACTGATTCCCCGGCTCAAGCCAGGCCGGGCATATTCTGAAAGGACTAAAAAAAATACCTGAAATTGAAAATGTGCATTTTTATTCAGATAGTTATTTGATTTTCTATTCCAGTCTTTATCAGAGTACTCATTTATTGTTTTTTGGTCTTTTCAGAATATCTATCAGATGTAGTTCAATGCCCAGCGTGGCTTTAGCCGAAGAAGTAGTTTTATGAAGAAGAAAAACTCGAAGTCGTCTCCACAATATAATATTAACAATCGATTAAAAACCAGGTGAACATGTTTCGAACCTCTATAGGTTCATCATCAGCGGATAATAAAAATTTTCTACAATAAAAGAAGAACAAAGACTTAATTACATAGGTAGTGTGATACAATAAGTGCTACTTACATGGAGATGAAAAAATATTTTGTAGGTCAACGATATAAAATTGTTTTAAGTCCAATGATCATAATTTGGACCATATGGAAACTTGGGAATTCGCCTTCAAGGGCTGTGTCCCATTTTTAAATTTAGGGGGGCCGATGCAAAATAACTGGACGACATGAGGATAGTGAAAACAATGGAAGCAATGGCGGTGATTGACAGCAACAAAGAGCCATCCATCTGGCAGACTGAATTGTCAAACCTAACCATGGAACGGCGACAAGAGAACTCCATGCACGGAACAAATATGAACTAGATGTAAATCATAACCAAAGCAATTACTATACCATGCAAAGAGCTCAGATGTCACCTATCCATATTTACAAATTTATATAAGAGTAGAACAATTGTGTATCAAAATAAAGAACAGTGTGTATGTGACAGCGCTCCAAATATGGGAACAGTATTCCAGGACAGGTCGGATCTGTGCCTTATAGATCATAAGCAGCTGAGTGGGGGTGAAATAGCTCTTGGCACGAAACAAAAAACCAAGTTTTTGGGATGCACTTTTGGCAATGGACCTCACGTGATTTTCCCAGGAAAGGTTATTGCTGATAGTAATACCAAGCATCGATATGGATGACTTCAGTGGTATGGTTACTCCTGACAAAGTTATGTTAGGCACAGTGAGATCGGCTTTTTTAGAGAAAAGACATGCGGAAGCCATATTGCCTATCGTTAACAATTCCTGAGTCTTCCAGATATTTCATGAGCTCGATGTTGATGGCTTTTTCCACGACCTTTGAAATAATAGGTAGCAGTGCGATAGGTCTGTAGTTGCTAGGTAGGGCCTTTTTGCCTTTTTTAGGGACTGGCTGTACTCTTGCAATTTTCCAATTGGACGGAAATACCCCCAAATTGTAAGAGTGGTTGAACAACTCGCAAAGAACAGGTGTTAGTTCGGGGGCACATTTCTTGAGAACAATCGGCGGGATTCCGTCAGATCCACAGGCTTTGTTGGTGTTGAGACCCAGCAAAATCTTTCTGATAGTACGTTGGCGGAAGGTGATCTCGGGCATGTGACTGTCAATAGGTGTAATGTTCGGGGGTTGTTTTCCCGATGAATCCAGAGTGGAATTTCCAGCAAATAGGTGCGCAAAGATATTGGCTTTTTCCTGGGCAGTCGTTGCTAGTGTTCCATCTTCTTTGGTTAGAGAAGGAAATGAGCTGGAAGTGAAGTTTCTTCCCACAGCTTTGGCGAAAGACCAAAATGAACGGGATCCGTTAGGACATTCAGCAAGTTTTGATCTTATTTTGGCATTGTGGGCATCTTTTGAGCATTCTATTGTCTCTTTGCATATGCCTCTAGCTTCGACATATGCTGCTCTGGTCTCAGGGCCCGGATTTTTTAGCCATCGATGGTATGCTGCCTGTCTGGAAGCCATAGCTCTAGAGCAGTATCTGTTAAACCAGGTCTTATCGGATGATGTTCTCCTTTCGGTATTCGGTATGTAGGTTTGCATCCCCAACATGATGATTTCAGAAATTGTCTCAGCACATCGTGTTGGATCTACTGAAGAGAAACAAACTCTCTTCCATGGAAACGCTGAGAAAAACATACGAAGACCTTCCCAGTCGGCCGAATTGTAATGCCACATGAGACGGGGTGGTATTGTGCAGCTCGATGGTAAATGGAAAGAGCATGTTGTGGAGATGAGGGTGTGATCAGAGTTTCCAAGTGGGGCACAAACTTCTATTCTATACGGGTCAGGATTGGTGGTGAGGAAAAGATCTAGTGTATTGGCAGACTGGTTGTTGACATCAGGGATGCGGGTTGGTAGCTCGACCAGTTGTTCTAGACCATGAGTGATGGCGAAGGCCTCGGCTTGACGACCCGCATCATCTGTTTTGTCAGAGAATTTGAGCCAGGCAGCGTTATGTACATTAAAGTCTCCCATGATTATGGTTTCAGCTGTTGGATGGTTCTCCTGAATGTAGTCCAGTTTGAGTGATAAAAACTCAAAGAGGTCGTTATATGAAGGTTCATTAGGTGATAGGTAATGGCAGCAGAGGAACTTAGTCAGTTTGGTATCAGATAGCTTGAACCACATCACATCAAAATCTTTCGGTTCCAAACTCTCTTCACGCTGGCATGAAAGGTTAGCCTTAGCGTAAAGGCAGACTCCACCTTTGAACCTGAATCGAGAATGGAGTTCGTAACCAGGACAAAGCATATGGACCTTGTTGGTGGACGAGTTTACTTGTGTTTCTGCTAGAGCCAGAATATCCGGTTTTTTCGTCTGTAGGTGATGGTGGACGTCATTGATGTTCTTGTTGAGTCCGCGGATGTTGCAAAAATTAATCTTTAATGTTGAGTCCCCTCGAGTACCTCTCGCCCGGAAATCCGAATGGAGAGGTATTTTGCTTCCGGAGTGTTTTATTCTAGGAGACTCCATCATTATTACTATTAGGATACATCATTATGAGGGTATCTGAATGTAGGGATCTAGGAATAACGTTTGACGCGAAATTAACGTTTTTGTCACACATAGAGGATAACACAAATAAATCAATGCGTCTTCTTGGATTTGTCATTCGAAATTGCAGAGAATTCAAATCACCAGAAGCAATGAAATTAATTTTTTTGCTTTGGTGAGATCGAAATTGGAATACGGCAGCCAGATATGGAACCCGCATTATACAAAATGTTCAACGTAGATTTCTGAAATTCGTGTATCTCAAAGTTCATGGTTCATATCCAGAAAGACATTGTGAGTATAATCTTCTCTTGAATGAATTCATTATGGTTTCTTTGAGAAAACGTCGTGAAATTTCCGACCTTACTTTCATTCATAAACTTATACACGATGAAATCGATTCATCAACATTAATATCTTTATTGAACTTCAATATTCCTCGTTTAGCCTCTAGAACGAATCTTACCTTTCGTATTGATGTACCGAGTTCCCAACATCATTTCTATAATTTTCTAAATCATATGTGTAGATGTCTAAACAATCTTCCCTCAGTGGATCTATTCTTTTCAAATGCATCCCAATTCAAACAAATTTTATATAGGCTCATCTCGAATTGAATGTTATTTTAGAAAGTATTGTTACTGTATCAATTATTGTTAACATATAAACCTAGAATAAGTATACTGTGTTACACAAATTTTACGTTATATACTCCTATAATTGGACTCTTTTTTCTGTTGGCGTATTACTACTATAAATGAGTAAATAAATACGCAACAGAAGTATAACCGAAATTGGCAAAACAAACGTACAAAGTAACTGGTTCTGAAATTCGGAAACACCGAACGGGACGATACCATAAAAATATCTTCAAATCGATACCTCAACCTATGCAACAAATTACGAATACCTCGAAAATCCTGAAAAAATCCGAGAATTCAGAGTTAATAAGGAGGAGGAAACGCCTGACGTTGAAGAGGAAAATGATCGAGGAGGGAGAAGGAAACGTGGATTTGAAGACGAAGATGAGAGAGAAAAAGAACTGAATATTCGAAACAGCAGGAGTGATGAAGGATACTTCTCTGATAACAGAGTGATACCACTGATTTTTTATGAAACTCTAAGGAACGAACACCTACTTCATTGGATTGAAGTCTCAATTGCAAAGAGACATTGCCACATCAGCTGAAACGACACGACAATCCGTTATCGAAACCATCCTGCAGATGGGGGAATTTTTGGTAAACATTAAAAATACATTTTACATCGTTTATCGGTACATGGAGCGGCAATATAGAACACGTTCAAGAAAATGACTGCCGATATGAGTGCACTACAAAAACAAATACAACTCGATTCGGATTGAATGCAACTATTGGAGGGTAAAATTTCGGAATTGTCCAAGCATCCATTTGCCATTGAAGATAGAATAGATATGATACCAATCATTTTTGTTGAGTACCATGGCCGAGGCTCAAGTTATTGCGGAACTCCACAAACCGGCTCGAAAAAATTATCCGGGGCGGCCTATTGTCATACACGTTGTAGACGATCTATTTTAGATGTTCACATAATGAATAAAAATTTCCAAAATGACTAATGTCGTCATCGATTGTTTTTCGAAATTTTTATGGACACGCCCACTAAAATCTAAAACGGGTGAGGAAATAACCTAGTATTTCGCAGATATCTTGAAGCATACGAAACGGTGTCCAAAAAATCTCCAAACCGATCAAGGTACGGAACTCTATGATTCCGAAGTCTGGTGAAAAAATACGAAATCAATCATTACATTACGTTATGAAAGCCGGCTGCGTCATCAGAAGTCCAACTTGTATAAATTCTTCAATTCGAACGGTACATACAAATGAATAGACAAACTACCGAAAATCACAAAAAAATACAACAATATCAAGCACAGGACGATCGGAATGGAAATTTTACATCAAAATTATTGCACGAATCGTTGGGAAATATTGCGTGGAGGACGCAAAACCAGAGTGGATGACGTGATACGCATTCCTGAGGAAAAGCAAATTTTTTTGAGAAAGGATTCAGGCTCAATAGGACAACTGAATTATTTGAAATCGTTCGAATTCAAATAGGTTATCTAAATACGTATATGCTCGAAGATATACACGGAAGCCCCATCGAAAAGGCCTTTCACGAGACATAATTACAAAAAACTTCATATTCCGACATCTATCCCATAAAAAAAGTATTGAAAGTACTAGGAGGAAAGCAGTTGAAGAGATAATAACGCAATGGTCCAGCAAAAGGCTGCGACAGGCAGGGGAGGTAGACGTCAGCAAACGATATAAATCCATTTACGGCGTGGGTTTCAGTCAGTCGCCACGAGTCAAGACAGTGGTTATTTTTCAAGTAATATGTCAACCATAGGCTAATAGCTGGCTGCATAAAACCTGGCCAATCGAGTAACAGACTGCAATGTTCTCAAAATGTTAGTACGTACAGCAAAGATAAGAAAAATCTGAGGCCTGGAAAAAAGTTGTGCATAACTTCTGTATGACATTTTTTTCGGAAAAAGCAACCATAACAATATAGTAACGGGTTGGAAATACATTTGATAACTACTTATTCTCGAGTTGGTCGAGCGGTCTAATGCGCCTGATTTGAGCTCTGGTTCTCGACAAGTAGGGGTTCGAATCCCACACCTGACAGATTTTTTTTTTCATTTCTCCTTCGAAATTGAGGAATAATTTGTTTTAGGACCAATATTCATCCCAAAACAAATCATTTTTCATTTTCATGTCTAAGAACTGGCTGCAGATAAACTGGCCGATCGAGTAACAGAATAAAATGTTTTTAATATGTGACACTCGCAGATACCATGAGAGAAATCCTTCATTGTCTGGGCAGAATGAGTTCACAAGTTTTGTATGCCCTCTCTTCGGAAATTTTTTCGTACTGCATCCATACCAGAATAAAAAAGATAAAATTTTTCAGTGCCTCGTTAAATCTTGTTCTCATCACTTTTTTTGTTGTTTTTTTTTTGTTTCATTACTAAACCTATCGAGTTACAGCTTTAAAGTAGTACCAAACTGAACTATAAACATTTTTCCATTAGAAAAACCATAAGTACCACGTCAATGCCTGTTGGAAATACCTGATAGAATACTTTTTCTTTGTCAAAGTATTGTGCTATTACTGATTTATCCTATTAGAGAAGTATTCGATATGCTATCCGACTTCTGAGTGAGCTATCAAAGAATTCAGACGTGTTGTATTGCTCTCCAACATGATGGCTGGCTTTAAATGTTGTGAAAGTAAATCATTTATACATTTCGTATGTATGAAATGTTTCAGTATTTTTCACAAGTGTTGCCTACTACGTTTCAAAATCAAATCTGTTTTTAACCGACGAAATCAAAAAGGAGGAGGTTCTCTAGTCGACGAGTAAATTTTTTTTATGTATGATCACGCATAACTTTTTAGTGGATAGGGTGTACTTTGAAGGTGGTCGCATTTGAATTTAAAGGATGAAATCCATCACTGAGGGTAGCAAAATTAAGGATATTGATCACTCACCCTCTGAATTCTGGTCCGTTAACCGATTCTATCAGGCATAACGTTGTACTGGGTTCTTCGATTTGAATGATTCTTGTTTTATTAGATAGGGTATACCTCATAGTTGATCATAATTTTAATGTGATTATCCACCCTTACGGGTAGAAAAATAGGGAATAATTGATTTTTCACTTGTGAACATTGGCACACATATGTAGTTGACAATGACAGATCGCTAATGTCATTATTTTTGTTCTCCTACATCCATCACAATCATTAAATTCTATGAGAGGATGGAATGATATACGAAGTAATGAAATAAACCAACCAGAACAACAAAAATAATTTATATAACAACAAATAGTAAAAGTAGATAATCATATTATTCAACTGGTAATAGTTGAAGTAAGGTGGGTAGGTAAGTATTTTGGAAATAATCAAAAAACAAGTGGGTAGTAATTAGTAGATTTCAGCTACAAAAAATTGAAAAATCAAAACTTTTCGACAAAAAATTAAACCGACGAAATACGGAACTGAAAAGTAAAAAATAAAATAAACCTTCTTAATCTCAATAACTGAGCTCCTAAACTAATGTAAGTAACTAATTTTGAGTCGGCGCCAAACATACTATCAACGAAGATCATTGAATTACTTAAAAAAAAATATCAGAATATCACCGCGCAACTCGATGCCATCATTTTACGCCTTCTAATTCATTTGCTTGTTTGTTTGGCGGCGACTCAAAATTAGTTACTTACATTAGTTTAGGAGCTTAGTTATTGAGACTAAGAAGGTTCATTTTATTTTTTACTTTTCAGTTCCGTATTTCGTCGGTTTAATTTTTTGTTAAAAAGTTTTTATATTAAAGATAATCAAATTATCTGTTGCGAAGACTTCAATGACAGCGATTGCAGTGACGAGGTTAGTGAGAAAAGTATCCTGGAAAAAACTATAAGTGAACTGGCTGAATATAGTGATTAAAAATCAAAATATATCTAAAAACTAAAATGTGATAAAAATGTTCATTCAAGATGCTATGAGAGCTAAGGAGGAGTTTTCCGACTTAATAAAAAAACAACAAAACATTATCGACGATTTGAAGGAACAGATTGAACTTCTAAACAAAAACGCTGAAGTTATAAGAAATTTACCGTCTAGTCATGAAGAAACACAGGCAGGTACATGTACAAGAGATGCATCAACTTCCACACATCTTGAAGGAACTTCCAGTGGCGTGCCTGATAGATATGTAAAGGTAGCGACTGAGTCACAGGTTATTGAAAGTCATGGTGTGAATAATTCTGAAGTGAAGTTGACGTGCATAAACAATTGAATTACAACGAACCAATTATACAGGGTGGCATAAATAATTCAATTGGTAAGGAATAATTCCTATCAATCATTGTACCCGCCGTAAACGACAAATTCTGTTATTAACAGATGATACAGAGGTATATTTCCAACTTAAGAGATGTTTGGACAAAAATCCTTATGAAATTTTCTCAGTGAAGAAATCGGGTGCACTTTTGCATCGAATAATCGAAAACATGGGAACATTGGCAAGTAATTTTACTTTTCGAAATAATGTCACTGTAGTAGGTGGGAAAAACGATATTATTAAAAATAAAGCACCATCTTTCAGAAACATATGTAACAAACTTAGGCAATGTGCTCATACCAATGTTATTTTTGCATCAGTTCCGTATTACTCAGATGGTAATCCAAAAAAACCAAGTACTTAATACAAAATTATATGAGTTCTTGAATGAATTTAATGCACGCAGTCAAGGTCAATTTAGTTTCGTGGACATAAATAAAGGTCAACCAAGAAAGTTAAACAGTTACAAAGCGGTTTGCAGTATTGTGGATTCCATTTCATACAGCAAACGTTTGAAAAAAAACGTTAACATTTATTCAATCAAGCCTGCAGTCCAGGTACCACTTCCACCCATGCTTGCCACAGTTATTTTAGATGATAGTCTCCAAACATGAATTGAGCGAGTCATTCGCCAGTTCACTTACAGAACTGAAAGCCATGAAACATTTTTTTTATACCCACAACTTCCACAAGTGTCTCTTCTAATGTGAGAAACACTTATGTTAAAGAAACGGTTGATCCAAACGTTTATGAGATTATTTTGGTTTTCTCTTGAGAAAGAATTGCTTCTGGAGAGGATTGTACCTCTGCCTAACTTGCCTCAGAACACTCGATTTCATATATTCCTCAAGCATAAAATTTGATTCACATTTAATAATTTCCTTTTATCGATTCACTTCATTCAATTCACAGTGGGGGTTATTTGATTTTTGATCGTTGTAGGATCAATTCATTTCAGTAACTACTTTGTCGCCAAGAGCAGGAAAATTTATTCAATTTTTTGAGAATTACCTGGCTTATCGATTTGAAAAGGGAATTGCCGCCCTATTTCGAAATTATCTTCATCTAAGAGAGTTGTGCCCACTGAAAGACGTGCGGTCTCCGTCTTCTGTTTATCTCTGAAAATCCTAAGAGTGACTGGTTATTTTGAAAAAGCTTTAACAAGTGAGTGGAATTTATAACAACTTTAACAATATTACTTGAAGTAGAAAAAATGCAATGAAAAAAATTGAAAAGTTACATGTACATGGCAATTTTCCGACCCAGAAAAAAACTTGAACATTTACAAATGAGTCAGATTCCTCCAGACAGTGGTGATACGTATATACCTGCGGAGAAGGTCTGCAATGGAGGGAGATGAAGAAGGCTGGTTTATTCGGAGATGGTCTCAGCGGTACAACGACGAAACTGGTCTCAGCGGTACGACGACGAATCTGATCGTGGGTGGTCATTTATTGGTTTCAGAACCCCTTGTTGGCGTAAATTGGTTGATCTTCACGGACCAGGCTGAATTTGACGAGCTGTACGACATCCTAGAGTACCAGTCCTTCTGTCTCAGTAGGTGGCTTCACTCCGTGGAATATATCATGCGAAGAAGATGGAAGGAATCAAAATTTGTACAAAATGGGGGAGAACGAAGGATATTCTTTGAACCTCAAGTTTTTATGATTCAAATTTTAATCTAGGCTCAAAAGATAGATGCAAATGATAGCATACAAAAAAAAATATGTCTCAGTCCATATATCAGACTGGAAGATAACAGTGAAAGAACAAAGATAATAGCAATCAAATCTGCTATTCTGGATTCAAATTTTCAAGTTAATTTTAATAATTTACAAAAATTATTAACAATGAGCAAAATTCAAAACCAAACAAACAAACCTCACCCAAAACGTTCTTTCAAAAATCAGTTGAATTTTGAAACAAAGAAGCTTTGATAAGGTGATTAACTGTACTTGAAGAGTCCAGAAAAATGGAATAAGTAAAGGTATTTCAGAAGAAATATGAAAATTTCCTTGAAACTTTGCCAGAGCAAAAATATAGTATTTTGAAGGAAAATACTCTAAAGTTGCCAGAGATAAAATATAGTATTTTAAAGCAATTTCATTAAATGTTGCCAGAGTAAAAATATACTATGTTAAAGCAAGTACCATAGGAAAATATAGTGTTATGAATCAAAATATTGATCAGGCCCTAGAGCAAAATCATACTTTTCGGTTAAGATAAGAAGAAAGAGACCGCACGTCTTTCAGTGGGGACAACTCTCTTAGATGAAGATAATTCCGAAATAGGGTGGCAATTTCCTTTTCAAATCGATAAGCCAGGTAATTCTAAAAAAATTGAATGAATTTCCCTGGTCTTGGCGACAAGGTAGTAACTGAAATGAATTGATTCTACAACGATCAAAAATCAAATAACCCCCATTGTGAATTGAATGAAGTAAATCGATAAAAGGAACTAATTGAATGTGAATCAAATTTTATGCTTGATATGAAATCGAGTGTTCTGAGACAGGTTGAGCAGAGGTACAATCCTCTCCAGAAGCAATTTTTTCTCAAGAGAAAACCAAAATAATCTCATAAACGTATAGTTATGAAATTAAATTAAAAATTGCTTACCAGAGAGCTGTCCTATAAGGTACTGCAAAACTGTCCCAGAAGAGTCGAATACACCATTTGCAATCGGAATCCTTGGAATAATCACCCTGGTCCTGTGAGGTAAGCGCTAATCCACTAGAAATTACCAATCATCTGGTACCTAAAAATGGGAAAAGCGTAGAACCGATTTCCAAACAAAATTTGTTGCAAATGGTCTGGACGGATTCTACGTCAGACACATAGACATGTGCACATAATGCTTGCCCAAAATGGCCGAAATATTTTTTTTTTGTTTTTTCTTTACTTAAATCTAAAACACAAATCAATCTTGATAGAAATTAGCCAAAGTAAGATATAAAATAATATGTAGGTTATTCAATCGGAAATTTACTGATAATTCCAAAAGTGACGAAAATCTTACAGTATTGAATTTATACGTAACCTTCAAAAATTACCATCCAAGAATTCGGAAATTACAAGCGGATAAAAAGCGGAAAAAATAATGCTAATCATATACAACACTAATTGCAAGTTGAAAAGGGAAACATTCTCAATTGAATATTGATAGAAAGATTTTTCTGTAAATTGAAAAATCCTGTTTATATTTTCAACAAATCAAACTAATTGCAAGATAAAGAAAATAATTATACTACACCAAATTCAACACTGATAGTCATTCAATTCAGAAATCGTAAGGTACCAAAATCAAGTTCACTCACCACACCCGCCTTTGTTGAGGTTCAATCGAAAAAAGAAACCGATCATCCTTTCGGTTCGAGCAAATCACTCTTTACCTGGGTTTTTCCCACAAACTAACCTCGGTTTTTCCTCTATTTAAAAACACTTATGAAAAAAACAGATGCTCAACCGAAAACAACTATCAACTTGATATGAATATGGCGGTCGATAATAAAGAGCGCATTTTGACAGTCACACTCTGAGAAGTGACTACTGACCCGTACCACCGTGAAGATAACCGGAAAAGTTATTAGAAATTGGTTATGTATAAGGAAGTAACGAAAAATTCGTTACAATGTTCATTTCAATAAACCAGATAAATATGTACATGCTCTTATCAATCTATTCAGTTCATGTGGTTTGATTGTCTGCAATGATTCTCCCTTCTTGAAAACTGCTTGGATATTATTTTTATCAATTTTTCTCTTGACAATTGCATATTGCACACTTTCGATCCAAAACTGTCCGATCATGTTGGTTTGAATTCAAGCGTAAATAACTGTAATCCTTCGCACTTAACTATGAACAATTTTCACAGACCAATTTTTGATAAAGGTTTATTCCATATGAACAGATATCTTCAACTGACAGATTGGAGGTTTATCGATGATTCCTCTTTTGATATAGATGCCAAATCTCAATTTTTCTTTGATATAATTATATCTGCTCTGGATATGTTTTCCCAGTCAAGTAAAAATTAAAAAAAAAAATTAATTTTTTAAAAAACTAAAAAAAAGATATATAATTACATAAATTGCAACGGAAATCGACAATGAGTAATGTGGAATTTGATTATTATGAATAAAAACGAGTCAGATAATTCTTCAGATATGATTTCTCCTGAAGATTTCAATAATTATTTCGGTAACATTACTGAAAATTCAATCAACACCTCACCTTCCACCAACGACAATTAGGAGAATTATTTCATGAGTTCTCACGTATAATCAAGTTCTGGAAATAATCAATAACTAAAAAAAACTAAAAGTAACGATGCATATGATATTGAGGATTTTTTTTTAACTATATTAAATATATTATTCTCCTTCCTCTCACCAAACTTATCAATCAATGTATCAGAAATAATGTTTTCCCGAAGTTTCTTAAACGTTCAAAAGTGTTACCCCTGTATGAAGGTAATTTCATAGACGACCCAACAAATTACAGATCCAAATCTATTGTGCCCATATTTGCAAAAAAAAATAAGTTGTTCTTAAAATTCAATTGACAACTTATTTTGAAAACTTTAATTTATTTAGTAGTTGTCAATTCGGCTTTAGGGCTAATTTATCGACAACCGCGACAATTAATCCAATAATTAATGGTCAATGAAGGCTTTGAGACCAATGATTATGTCCAATGTACAATTATTAGACCTAAGTAAGGCTTTTGACTCCAAGGAAAAAATTAATTTTCCGAAAGTAGTCAAAAATTATTAGGTCCTACTTGACGGGCAGAACCAATTCGTTCATTCAAGGACGTCCGCTCTTAATCAATTAACAACATTGAATATGGGGTCCACAAGGCTCTGCTCTAGGTCCGGTCCTATTCCTCATTTATGTCAAGGACTTATCAAATAGTGCTCCATCAGCAAATTTCACCCTTTCTACCGACGACACCACATTAACGCATTCAAATACCGATTTTAGCATGCTGTTAACTGAGGCCCATAATAGGCTTCCTTTGACACAGTCTTGGCTCAATTATGATAAGTTAGTCCTATAAGGAAAAGTCTGAGACATTGATATTTAGGTTGAAACAACATAAAGAGCAACCCATATTGAGTTGCGTTTTTCGGTGTTCTATTGGATAGTAAATCAACATGGATAGAACATACGGTTTTTGTTTGCAGGAATATACCACGGAAGATATTTTCACTACGCAACCTGCGATATTGTTTGACACAGACAACATTATTAATGGCTTACCATGCACTCATCGAGTCTTCAATAACATATGCTCTATTAGTGTGGGGCCACTCAGCACATGCCTCAGCAGTTTTTTCCATGCAAAGGAAGGCTGTTAGAATCATTGCTAGATTGCCATATAGAGATGATTGTAGGGGTGCATTCAATCATTTTAAGATACTTACCACCTGCCCTGTGCTCACATATTGCAATGTCTTATGCACATATTAACAAACGTTAAAAACTACAGAACAAATGAAAGTTTACATTCCTACATAACGCGTAACAAAGATATGATAAATCAACTTTCGGAAACGAGAAACGGGACAAGCTATTATGCAATCAAGTTCTTCAATGTTTTACCATATGATGTCCAAGTTCCCGAGTGCGTACATTTCAAATCAGTTATCAAGCGGTTCCTGGTAGATAATGCGTTCTACGATTTTGATGAGTTATTGGCAACCGATTTTTCACAATTGACTCATCAGCTTGTGAGTCATAACTTATTTGTTGTTTTGTTAATTTTACAGTGTAAGTAACTGTCATTTACAATTTAATGTTGTTTAATTTTTATCTGCTTACTAAATATAATGACAAATATTGTTTTTCTATTGTTATTTTATTTCTATATACATATGTTTTTGTTTTTTTAACTGACTTGTCAAAGCACAATTGTGTACATATGACCAATAAAGATCTATCTATATATCTATTTGGGGATAAACAAATAATCATTCAATGAATAATTATAATATAATAAATAATAAATATTTTTTTCATCTATTTGAATATTTTACAAGATATATATTACAATTAAATTCTGCTCAGGCTTCGAATGATTTTTCTTATGGTCGCTGTGAGTGCTAACATTCCAAAAACATTTCATTCTGTTACTCGATCGGCCAGGTTTCCTGCAGATATGAGAAATGATTTGTTTTGGGATGAATATTCGTCCCAGAACGAATCATTTTTCAATTTCGAAAGGAAAAATTAACAAAAACTGTCCGGTGTGGGGTTCGAGCCACTACTTGTCGAGAACCAGAGCCCAAATCTGGCATGTCAGACCGCTCAACCAATTCGAGAGATAGTAGACGTCAAAAGTATTTCCAACCCATTGCTACACTGGTATGGTTTCTTGTTTCAGAAAAAGGCAATACAAAACTTATGCACAACTTTATCCCTGGCGGCAAATTATTTTTTGATATTTGCTGTGAGTACTAACATTTTGAAGACATGCCATTTTGTTACTAGATTGGCCCAGTTTTCTGCAGCCACCTCTCAGCCTACCATTACAAACTCTAGCAGTAATTATCCGATAAGTAGACTATAACTAGATTAGAGACATGCCGTCAGCCAATATTAATAAATTCTTACCTCCCGAACACGACACCGTTCTTAAATAATTTCCGTAAGACGGACCTCCAAATGTCAAAATAATGTAATTTTTCAGCTCTATTTTCGGCCATTGAAAGCAATCAACATTCGTCTTTTTTTAACCAAAATATTACACACATTCTTAGTCACGGGTTCTCAGCACATTTTTGTTTAAAAAAACCGCCTTTTTCCAATAAAATCACCCTCCTCCACAACGTGAACAGATCATATGATACCATCTAATAACCATCAAACACTTACGATATTGACACCCTTAATTCGTTGAAAAATGCGTTTTTTGACCTACAGAATCAACCTGGAGAATCAACTTTTTTGCTTCGTTAGTAGAGAGCATGTTGCCTTTTGTGAATAGGTCAATACCATCGTAGATAAAATGATATACTTTAAAAACAAGTTGTCCTTTTTTTGGCCACCTATCGTTTTTAAATCAATTGGTGAAAAATTGGAAAAAACATCACTACCGAAGTGCCTGTGAGCAAAGCGAAGCGTTATTTGAAGACGTTGTTTGGCTGACAATCAACATGGATAGCAAGGTTCGCCAAGTTAGGTTGGGTTGTGTTCCCTTCTTCTCCGTAAGATATTGATTGGATTTTTAGAGCAGACCCGCTCTTGAAATCCCGTAGCATATTGACTGGATTCATATGAATCCAGTCAATGTCTTACGTAGAAGAAGAGAGCACAACCTTACCTAACTTGGCAAATATTGCTATCTAAGTTGATGGCTAGTCAATCAACTTTTTCAAATAACGCTTCGCTTCGCTCATGGGCACTTCGGTTTGCAGTAATTCTTCTCGTTTTTAAGAATTATTCTTTGGACACAATAATGACAGTCAGTCGTTAGATGAAAGTACACTGAAGTAGGTTTATATAGGAGCAAATATTTCAGCAAATGTGTGTCTTGGTTCGCTCTCTTTTGGCGACCAATTTTTTTCAAATACATTCGTGAAAAACTGAAAAAAATAACCGCCACCAAAGTGACCGCCTTGGATAGCAAGATTAGCCATGTTAGGTTAGGTTGTGTTCCCTTCTTTACGTAAGACATTGAGTGGATTTATTGAACGGACCGAGACATGCCGTGTTTAGGAACAAAAACACCGAGCGTCATCCCATTTTGCCCAAGTATAATAGAACGCGGCTTTGATATTGTTTGACAGTACGAGTTCAAACAACATTTCGAAAATAAAAATGACTATCTGTTTGATGGTTATCAGATGGAAACATATGATCTGTTCACGTTGTGAAAAAAAAATAATTTCATTGAAAAAAGGCAGTTTTTATTGAAAAAAAATGTGTTAAAAACACGTAATGTGTGTATGGTATTTTGGTTTAATGAAAGAAAGAGAAAGTAGAAATGGAAAGTTGAGAAAAAGACGAATGGTGAGTGTTTCCAGTGGCGGAAAATAGAGCTGAAAATTAAAATAATTTTGATTTCTGAAGGTCTGTATTTCGAAAACATAATGTTTGGGAAGTATTTTTCATATTATTTTACTATTGAATTCAATGACCACCATTCTTGACAATAAGCAAGTCGATCTTGTAATTCTCGTACAACATTTTGTAGGACCTCAGGGGTTATGTTGGTAATTCCTTCCCTTATCCCAACTTTTAAATTTGCAATATTGTCTGGTCTATTGAAATATAATTCTGATTTTGAATAACCTCATGAGAAGTTATCGAGAGGAGTCAAATCGGCGCATCTAGGGGGCTATTCAATCGTTCCACGTCTTCCAATCCACCTATTGGAAAAAACTTCCGTCAAATTTTTTTTTTTTTTTTTTATGTTCTGGTTCCCACGAAAAGGGATATCCTGTAATGTTCAGAGAACATCGTGGGAACCTAGGGAAAGAAGGTAGGAGTTGGTGTTCTTCTTAAATTTCTGAAGGTTGTATGCCTCGGGGAACACCTCCCTAGGCAATGAGTTCCAAAGCCTCGCTGTTCGTTGGATGAACGAGTCTTTGGAAAGTGATGTTCTGCAGGTTTCCAAAGTGACCACGAAGGGGTGTGATGACTGAACTTGACGGGTTAATCTCGAAGAGACTGCCAAAGCAGGAACGATTGTTGATATTTCAGAAGAGCATCGCCCATGAAAATATCTATAAAATAGAGACAAATCGCCAACTTTTCTACGGTGTTCCAGACAAGTGAGCGAGTTTGTAAGCGAGGCATCACCGACGAGACGAATTGCCCTTTTTTGGACAGAATCCAATAGCCTCAGGATATGTTTAGGTGCCGCACTCCAAATATGGGAACAGTATTCCAGGACAGGTCGGATCTGTGCCTTATAGATCATAAGCAGCTGACTGGGGGTGAAATAGCTCTTGGCACAGAAACAGAAAACCAAGTTTTTTGGGATGCACTTTTGGCAATGGACCTCACGTGATTTTCCCAGGAAAGGTTATTGCTGATAGTAATACCAAGCATCGATATGGATGGCTTCAGTGGTATGGTTACTCCTGACCAAGTTATGTTAGGCACAGTGAGATCGGCTTTTCTAGAGAAAAGACATGCTTGTGTTTTGTTTGCATTGAATTCTACCAAGTTATTAGATCCCCATTCGAGAATTGTTGCCAAGTCCATATTGATATTATTAACATTTCTTCCTCGTTCATTTCTGGTTTCACGGGCTGATATAGGGGCCCTGGAAGAAAGCGGTATGGAGGGTACTATCATCGCAAAGCTGTGTACTGGACATGAAGTTGCTTTCAACAGGTCGTTGATGTGAAGTAGAAATAGTGTTGGTGCGAGAATGGATCCTTGCGGAACACCAGCATTTATGAGTAGAGTGTCAGATGAAACTCCATCGACCACTACATGGAGAACCTGTTTGGAGAAAACTAGCAAGCAGAGAACACAGCTGAGGGGCAAGCCATAAAACGGAAGCTTGGCGAGGAGTCCCTGGTGCCAAACTCGATCGAACGCCTTGGAGATATCTAATGCCACAGCTAAAGTTTCTCCATGCTTTTCAATAGATAGCTGCCATTTTATGTGAGACGAAGCGAGCAGGTCACCAGTTGATCTCTGATGGCGGAAGCCATATTGCCTATCGTTGACAATTCCTGAGTCTTCTAGATATTTCATGAGCTCGATGTTGATGGCTTTTTTCCATGACCTTTGAAATAATAGATAGCAGTGCGATAGGTCTGTAGTTGCTAGGTAGGAGCCTTTTGCCTTTTAGGGACTGGCTGTACTCTTGCAATTTTCCAATTGGACGGAAATACCCCCAAATTGTAAGAGTGGTTGAACAACTTGCAAAAAACAGGTGTTATTTCGGCGGCACATTTCTTGAGAACAATCGGCGGGATTCCGTCAGATCCACAGGCTTTGTTGGTGTTGAGACCCAGCAAAATCTTTCTGATAGTACGTTGGCGAAAGGTGATCTTGGGCATGTGACTGTCAATAGGTGTAATGTTCGGGGGTTGTTTTCCCGATGAATCCAGAGTGGAATTTCCAGCAAATAGGTGCGCAAAGATATTGGCTTTTCCTGGGCAGTCGTTGCTAGTGTTCCATCTTCTTTGGTTAGGGGAGGAAATGAGCTGGAAGTGAAATTTCTTCCCACAGCTTTGGCGAAAGACCAAAATAACGGGATCCGTTAGGACATTCAGCAAGTTTTGATCTTATTTTGGCTTTGTGGGCATCTTTGAGCATTCTAGTCTCTTTACATATGCCTCTAGCCTCGACATATGCTGCTCTGGTCTCAGGGCCCGGATTTTTAGCCATCGATGGTATGCTGCCTGTTTGGAAGCCACAGCTCTAGAGCAGTTTTCTGAACCAGGTCTTATCGGATGATGTTCTTCTTTCGGTATTCGGTATGTAAGTTTGCATCCCCAACCATGATGATTTCAGAAATTGTCTCAGCACATCGTGTTGGATCTACTGAAGAGAAACAAACTCCTTCCATGGAAACGCTGAGAAAAACATCGAAGACCTTCCCAGTCAAGCCGAATTGTAATGCCACATGAGACGGGGTGGTATTGTGCAGCTCGATGGTAAATGGAAAGAGCATGTTGTGGAGATGAGGGTTGGTCAGAGTTTCCAAGTGGGGCAAAACTTCTATTCTATACGGGTCAGGGATTGGTGGTGAGGAAAAGATCTAGTGTATTGGCAGACTGGTTGTTGACATCAGGGATGCGGGTTGGTAGCTCGACCAGTTGTTCTAGACCATGAGTGATGGCGAAGGCCTCGGCTTGACGACCTGCATCATCTGTATTGTTAGAGAATTTGAGCCAGGCAGCGTTATGTACATTAAAATCTCCCATGATTATGGTTTCAGCTGTTGGATGGTTCTCCTGAATGTAGTCCAGTTTGAGTGATAAAACTCAAAGAGGTCGTTATATGAAGGTTCATTAGGTGATAGATAAAGGCAGCAGAGGAACTTAGTCAGTTTGGTATCAGATAGCCTGAACCACATCACATCAAAGTCTTTCGGTTCCAAACTCTCTTCACGCTGGCATGAAAGGTTAGCCTTGGCGTAAAGGCAAACTCCACCTTTGAACCTGAATCGAGAATGGAGTTCGTAACCAGGACAAAGCATATGGACCTTGTTGGTGGACGAGTTTACTTGTGTTTCTGTTAGAGCCAGAATATCCGGTTTTTCCGTCTGTAGGTGATGGTGGACGTCATTGATGTTCTTGTTGAGTCCGCGGATGTTGCAAAAATTAATTTTTAATGTTGAGTCCCTCGAGTACCTCTCGCCCGGAAATCAGAATGGAAGGTATTTTACTTCCGGAGTGTTTTACTCTAGGAGACTTCATCATTATTACTATTGTTCATCATTATTACTATTACCTGAAAATAAAGAAGGAATTGGGGAAAAGGAAAGAGGGAGACCGGAAAGTATCGACCGAACACTGAAACATGGAATGGTCCATTTCACAGCACACAAAGTCGATATGGTGGTATTTCACCGGGCGATGAGACCATCTTCCACCTACGGTTATCCTTTTAGTCGCCTCTTACAACAGGCAGGATTTACCATGGGGCTATTCTAAAGCCGACCCCATACCAATAATCTCTACCAACTCGTTTGTAATACGTTGGAGCTTCGTAGTGTTGGTACCAAATTGATCTATCTATTGCATTTGGAACATTAACATCAGGAAAAAGTCTTTATAATGTAGGCTGTAAAAAGTTCATCAAAAAATCTGGATAAACCTCATCATTAACTGAGCCTTCAAATAAATAAGGACCAATAATTTTCTTGTTGATGATACCAGCTCAAACGTTCACTTTTCAAGGAGATTGTGTGTGAGCCTCACACATCCAATGAGGATTTTCTCTGCTCCAATATCTACAGTTTTGTCTATTAATCTTTCCATTTAAATAAGAAGTAGCTTCATCAGAAAAAAAATATTTTGTTTATGAACTGCAAATCTGCTTCCATTCTGTCCATCATCAGTTTACAAAATTATTGCCCTCTATCAGGAACCCCTGAACCAACTGCACGTTATGAGGATGGTATTTTTCTTTATTCTAAGCTCTCAATATCGATGATTTACTCACATCATTGTCGGCAACATTTGTAGTATGCGGATTTTCCTTGATAGCTAACAGTACATTTAATTTTTTTCCCCATCCAATTTAACATTTCGACCTGGTTTTTGAATAGTTTCTACATGTCCAGTTTCACGTTTTTTTTCTTTTTTGCTAACTGTAGACTGTGAGACGTGTTGACCAGAGTATTTATATTGAACATTTCACAATCTTCCTTTTGAGTTCTTGTTTTGATATCGCATCCAATCATAATAAAAATGTATATTCTTTGAGTTTCGGATAAATGAGCCATAGTTAAATCAAATACACCTACAAATATTTTTCAATACACTGACGTGTGTCAGCAACTTATAAATATCAAAATAACAGTAGTCTACTAGATTGACAAACATTATTTATGTGAATAATTTTTTTAGTGGTTCGAACGACTTTTTCCTGACGTTTAGCAAAACAGATGAGAAGATACCTGGGGTTATTTAAAATCAAAAGAATATTGCAGATTCGAAAGTGAATGGTGGTCATTTTGAAAATTTAATTTAATTGTGAAATAAATTGAAAAACACTTCCTGAACATTATGTGACATTATTTCCTTCATTCTACGTAAAGTATAGAAAATGTACATTTTGAAAATAAACTTTCTCAGTTATGATTGCACCAAATTTAAAAACTTGATATTGCTGAACAGAAAATGAAAATCCCTTTCGAACAAGGTGCCACATGAACCCATCTTATTTAAAATTTTGAGGGGGTACTCATAATTCAGAGGGGGTGCAAAAAGGGGGTTATATTTTCATTCTGTGAATTGCCAAAATGACAATGAAAATCGACCTGTTTCAGTTTTCTCTAAACAAATACATAATAACGCTGAAAATTAATTTATTCCATACCGCACTGTATAAATGACACGTAATTATTAACGATTGGCAATATTTTCCGAAAAACTGACAGTCACAAACACCGTAATCATGACGTCTGATCTAGCGGTACACACATCAAAGATAGGGGTAAACAAATGAATTAGTATAAAACCACCAGAGAAAAACATGATCATTCATTTCAGTCTGAATATTCATTCAAGTTACAGTTCTCATATCAGTGCGAGAACACAATTTAGTTCAGCAATTCACTCTAGTCATTGTGATCATGTCAGTGCGAATTCAAGTACAGTTAAGTCCGAATCTGAATCAGTAAGATTCTCTTTAAAAGTCTAGTTAGACCCATTCAGTGCCCGCATCTAGAGTGGAAATATGCATAGTATGATTCACTTGTTGTGATCCCCAAAACAGGAAACAAACGTATGATGATGTAGTACCGGTGGAGGATTCACCCAGCATAAGGCATCAGTGTGAAAATAAAAGAAAAACCTATCAGTGCTCCAGGACCATCTCTTCACAAAATCAGCAGAGCAGAAAAATGTTGAAGACAATTGATAAACCATTCCTATCTGACGTCAGCAAAAGCCAGAGACCAACAACCAGCTCATTTCCTGTAGCCACTGGCTCTTGAAAACATCCAACACAGAAAGGATCAAGAAGAAAAGAACATAGTTGAAACCCGTTCGAAATATCTAGAAACCCCAAAAAAACTCAATAATCCCAGTCTCAAATATTCCTTATACATACATTTTCCTTTATTTTCATTTTTCTCCTGGTAAATATATTCATTTCAGTTAATGCTATGGATACTTATACAGTGCTTCTCAAAAGTCCCCTTTCCCCCTCTTATTTTTGGAAAGATTATACATAAACAAGTGAAATTTGGAAACTGAATATTAAAGTTGTAAACTTCCCTACTAGGAGATAGATGACGAAATCGTCAAAGATGACGTCCACGGCCATTGTGACCAATAATTTTAAATGGAACCCTACGGCAAGCGACACCTCTTTTAAAAGGTATCGAAAAAACCTATTCAATTATACTAATTTTGTTTCTGTTTATGGCAGTTTTAATGGCTCATTAGTAAACATTAAAATTTTAATTCCATTCAGTATGATATTAATTACAGATTTGAGAATCAGTATCTACTTGAACAAATTGCTCGAAGTGACCTCCATTTACTTCCTACAGTGGAATATCCTATTTTTGAACTCTTCTCGTACTTTTGCAAATGTTTCTGCGGAAACAGCCTCACATTCTGCAACAATACGTTGTTTCAAAACGTCAATATTGTCAGGTTCAGTGGCGTAAACCTTCGATTTGAGGTACCCCCACAGAAAAAAATCCAAAGGTGTGAGGTCCGGTGATCGAGCTGGCCATTCCGTTAAACCTTGTCGTCCAATCCATCTAACGATTATACATAAACAAGTGAAATTTGGAAACTGAATATTAAAGGTTGTGAACTTCCCTACTAGTGATGATAGATGACGAAATCGTCGAAGATGACGTCACAGGGCCATTGTGACCAATAATTTTAAATGGAACCCTACGGCAAGCGACACCTCTTTCAAAGGTATCGTAAAAACCTATTCAATGATTTTAATTTTGTTTGTGTTTATGGCAACTCGCTTTTGGAAAACGCAAAGCTGTGATGAATTAAATCAGTTATTACTAAAATTCCAAATTCAAGCTCCGCCTCTGGATAGTTGTCAAATAAGCTGACATTTTTGTTAGTCTTCCTAATTCGTTTTTGTAATTGTCCAAGTTTTTGTACATTCAATAATTTGTGTATTGTTGATCGAACGTTTTGAAACAACGTATTGTTGCAGAATGTGAGGCTGTTTCCGCAGACACATTTGCAAAAGTACGAGAAGAGTTCAAAAATAGGATATTTCACTGTCAGGAAGTAAATGGAGGTCACTTCGAGCAATTTCTTTGAGTAAATACTGATTCTCAAATCTGTAATTAATATCATATGAATGGAATTTAAATTTAATGTTACTAATGAGCCATTAAAACTGCCATAAACAGAAACAAAATAGTATAATTGAATGGGTTTTTTCGATACCTTTTAAAAGAGGTGTCGCTTGCCGTAGGGTTCCATTTAAAATTATTGGTCACAATGGCCTTCTGACTTCATCTTTGACGATTTCGTCATCTATCATCACCAGTAGGGAAGTTTACAACCTTTAATATTCAGTTTCCAAATTTCACTTGTTTATGTATAATCGTTCCAAAAATAAGAGGGAGGGAGGAAGCAGACTTTTGAGAAGCACTGTATAAGAGATTACAAAGCAATCAATACTGTAGATCTACAAGAATGTAAAAGCATGCTCAACAAACCCAAAAACAAAACATTCTCTATATTGCATAAAGATATAGAAAGCTTGCAAAAAAAAACAAAGAGTCACAGATTATGCTCGAAGGATTCGACTACGTCTTTGATGATATAGTGCTCTCGGAAACCTGGAGGGTACATAATTCAAATCAGTACAGATTTGTGTGATATGACGCGATATACTCAGAGGGTGATTTGAATAAGTATAACAAAATTGTAATAATATAAAAAAGCAGCTCATATATATGAATCGGAGACAATAATATAAATAATTTCAAAACTATTGAGTTAACTATAAACAAACATAACAGAAATTCAAAATTTTGTCCATATATCGCTTGCCGTCAACTTGTCCAGTAGCCATTCAACATAGAACTATATGAATATTCAAAAAGAAACAATCAAGCTTGTGATGTGAATATCATTACCGTAGATATAAACATAGATATATAGAGTAAAAATTATTACTGCCATGAATACCTAAACATTCTCCAAGAGGACAACTTTATTTCAATAATAATTAAAGAGACAAGGTATAACATGCTTGGATCACCCTTTTATCAAAACTGAAGAAATGTATGAAAATGTTCGTTCTTTCGTTTTTGACCACTTCTCTGTGATACTCCAACATGATTTCGAACAAAAAAAGAACAAAGAACTAAGCAATGAAAAAGTTTATAGAACATATGTTGATTATAATAGATTGAAGAATAATGGTTGCTGAAAAAACCTGGCTGAACGTTTATGGAAATGAGAATAAAATGAAGCGACTGAGGTGTCATCACTGAATTAAGCAATGCATTTCCGCATGTACCCGAAAACTAGAGGTTGAATACAACAAATTAAGAAGAATCCCTGATTACAGATGGTTTGATGGCATCAATATATAATAAAATAAGATATACAAAAAAGTTCATAAGAACTCAAATAATCAGGCAATGCAAAATGTATTTAAAATTTACAGAAACATATTGAATTAATCGATTAGGACTGCTTAACATGAATAGTACAAAGGTGAGGTAGAGAAGAATGGTGATTGCCCAAAAAATATGTGGCATTGTTTGGAGAATATTGAGAATGGGAAATACGAGGTTGGAATAAAATAGATAAAAATTGGGGATGTTATAAATACATGACAAAAATAAAGGGCAGAACACTTCAATAAACTCCTCACTGATATCGGCTCAAACCTGTCCAAGAAATTAAAAGTTGGAAAAAAAAATCACAGTATGGGAAATGTTGATTCAATAAATACAGGGTGCTCCTGGACTTCCTCTTTTTCTTCCAGGAATGTATAGATGGGGTCAAAATATCACCAGTACTTCATATGACTTTTGTTCCTAAAAGCCTTCGTTACCAAGTTACGGGCCCTCAAAGTTACAAAATGAAAAATGTTTTTCTTTGATAACTTTCAAAGTAAATATTCAAAATCATCTAAATTTTGGTGATTGACTGAACAAATGAATTCCTTCGATGAGCTTCCATGCAGGAGTCAGTTGTTTTGCTACAAAGTCAGGAACGGACTACCCCCGATGGTCCACACCCCAAAACTTTGAAATGACAGATAATTTTTCAATAGTGTCCAAAAAATAAGGTTACGTAGACAATTTCCTGAATAAAAGTACACGTATGGAAAATCGATCGGAGCAACGATTCTTAATAGAAATGCAGTTTTACTCTACGACATCAAACCCGATCGTCCACCATTACTTGAAATGAAAAATTTTCACAGTAGAAATACTAATGCTAACGTTAATTCAACAACATTTATAACAGGGATAATACAAAATATGCTAAAATAAAGTCGTAAACAAAAAGTACAGTACCTAGTTGAAAGTTTCATTCACAATGTAGATATTTTTTCAAATGAAATATCAAGTTATGTAGATTCGTGGTGTTTTTGAACTAACAATCTTCTCCACTATGAAATATCGAATTCAGTCCATATTTTGTATGTACGCGTGGAATAAGCACGTTTCGTGTTGTGTTATCTGAATCTCGTGAAACTCAACATGATAATTTACACCATGAGTTTTGTAAGGTAAACGTGTTTGCATGACAAAAATTCGTTATGAACATTGTACCTATCATTTCTATTTTCATTACAAATTAATCTTTTCTAATAATGGTAGACATCTCAGGTTGGATGTCGTCGAACAAAAATGCATTTTTATCAAAAATCGTTGCTTCGATCGATTTTCCACACGAGTACTTCTATTCAGGAAATTGTCCAGGTAAACTTGTTTTGTTACATATTGACAAATACCAGTCATTTCAAAGTTTTGGAGTGTGGACCATCGGGGGTAGTCCGTTCCTGACTTTGTAGCAAAACAACTGACTCCTGCATGGAAGCTCATCGAAGGAATTCATTTGTTCAGTCAATCACCAAGATTAAGAGGATTTTGAATATTCACTTTGAAAGTTATCAAAGAAAAACATTTTTCGTTTTGTAACTTTGAGGACCCGTAAATTGGTAACGAAGGCTTTTAGGAACAAAAGTTATATGAAGTACTGGTGATATTGTGACCCCATCTATACATTCCCGAGGGGAAAAGAGGAAGTCCAGGGACACCCTGTATGAGTATCCGATAGATGAACCGAAAGTTAAACAATTGATAAAAGAGCTGAAATCTAATGAAGCCCACGGATTGGACAATATCACAACAAATACGTTGAAGAAATATGTCCAATACATTGTGATGGCCTTGATTTATATAATAAATGTATATGGTACATTTCCAGAACCTCTCAAAATCGTAGTCATTGAACCACAAGTCTGGGGATTAGCGAAAAGTTTCAAAATATCGACCCGTATCACTCCTATCGAACATATCAACATTTTTGAAAAGATCATAAAGACCAGGATAATAGAATTTATAATAAAATATATTTTGATTTGGGTTTATTGAGTGCAGATCAACTCGAGATGCTATGGCGGAGTCAACAGGAAAAATATATAAAGTTCTGGATGCTAGAAAACCTGCTATATGTCTCCTCTTTGATCTGGCTAAATCATTTGATACGGTCAGCCATCCAAACTTGCTAAAACCCTGTTGGATCCCGCAAAAATGTTTTATCAGTTGATGGAAAGTTATTTGAGTAATCGTAAATGATGCGTATCTATTGATATTGAAGTAAGCAGCACTAGAGTGGCCAGCTATGGAGTTCCCCAGGGAACGGTGCTTGGTCCTATCCCACTCATTCTGTATGTGAATTCACTGTCCGACATTCTTGTCCCTGTTGAAATAATAAGCTTTGCTAATGACAGAGTATTCTCTTTCGAAGATAAAAACTGGACGGACTTGAAACAAAAGATGGTCAATTCATTTCCCGAATCGTAGAATATTTCAATAGCAAATTACTTACAATCAACTTGAAACAAACTGTATTCCTCCCATTCACTAGTTATGAACCTGATCTCCCAGGCTAGTGTGCTGTTGACCAATTAACGGTGATATAATACAATTAACATCCACAAAAACTGTAAAATATTTGGGGATTCCGCTGGACAGTGTAACCGTATGCACCCTGGCCTTATATAGATGAACAAATTTCTGGATGATTTTCAATTTTTTTTAACCTTCTTTTTTTTATCATTATTTTTGTTTGTTTGTGTGATGGTCTAGACAGCCAGCTTCACTCCTCAGGTAGCAGAATCCGTAGAGGATATGCAATCCATCTGCTCTCAGATGAGAGCTCGTTTTTTTTTATAAGACAGCCTGAAACTATAGACCCTCAATATTCTCACGTTGTGTAATTTTTTTCTGTTCTTTAGGATACAAAGTTCCTTTCAACTAAAGAGGAATAAGAGACAAAATGAAGACTAGAGTTACAATTCTCAACTTCATATATATATATATATATATATATATATATATATATATATATATTTATATATATAAATATTAGAGGAGTTCAGCTTTGTTGGAATGATCTCTTGTTTGATAGTACCTATATTCAGTCAAGATGTTGAGTACATTATTAACTTCGGCAACAGCCATGTCTCCGAAATATATCTGTGTGGTCTATTGCTAGTAATCACCAAGTTATATCGTCTGTACAAATCACGTAGATATCCAATTCTGTGTTCGCCAATCGAGGGAACGGTATACTTACACCACTCAACCAAGGGTTGTCGAGCACCATGACAGCTGATAGGCTGGAATCTTCTTATGTGCACACGTTATCGATCAACCGTTACCTTCCTCGGCCACTCTCCAAACAGTACTTCCCATTTATATAGGGAATTTATATATGCATAGAGCCGGGATCCATGACTTAGCAGAGAGTAACATTGTAGCAATATAAATATACACATTACGAACATTTCTCAATTTAGCAATTGAATTTCCACCACAAGGTTCCATCATTTACTAGAATCACTACAGACAACTATAACTTGTTGATATTATTTTACCAGGATAGGATTCAAATTACAGGACCACAGATGAGTTGAGTATTTCTAATTCAAATCAGGACATCATTCCAAACTCAATTCCCCTATCTTCACAATATTCCTAAATTCCGAGATAACCCATTGTTGTTGACTATTGTATTCAATATGCAAATTCATGAGGTGTTCAAGAATTCATTAGTCTGATATCTTACCAAAATTCCTATAGAATTTACACCTGACACCGTGTGTGAATAGTCTAATATCTTTACCCTGCAACAAATCAGGGAGTTTGCATTGACCACGCCTGCTGATGGGCTGGAATCCTTCTAAGTGCACCCTTCCCCACAAACCTGTTACTTTCCACGGCCACTCTTTGAATATTTGATGGATTGGCCAGGTGTAGAACCAGGATTTATTGATAACTTCCATGGTCACTCTTTTGTGTTGAAATGTACCGGGATTTATTTATTCATAGCAAGAAGCAACATTGGGACAAAATAAAGATACTCAGTTCCACTGTCACACAGTTGTGTCAATGGTTTATCAAACCTCCACTTTATTCGATGTTATAGTGAGTTACAGACCAATCCAGGCCGAAAACGCTGATATATATATATATATATATATATATATATATATATATATATATATATATATATATATATATATATATATATAAGATGAGCATATTAGTATGTGGTGATACTCTGGATATGAACCTGAAAATTCTATAGAAAATTGACAGCTGTATATATATGAAATCCGGATTCAACTTCTCTAGTTCTCTCGTCTCTGTTTAACCGCCATTTATCGAGCGTAGTCTCTTTTCCGAAGGTGTTGTCCTCTGCTAACCTAGGAAAGAGAAGGATATTAGTATTTGGTGATACTCTGGGTATGAGCCTGAAAATCTCTATGGGATTTATCCCTGTATTTGTCGTGTTGTGTAGAGAAGGATATTAGTATTTGGTGATACTCTGGGTATGAGCCTGAAAATCTCTATGGGATTTATTCTGTGTCGTGTTGTGTGACGCTCATAGGGGTTTATTCCGGAGCTGTGTGTTGTGTAAAGGCTCTAGGGTTATTCCTGATCTGTTATGTTGTGTGAACGGCTCATACGGGCTTCATTTCGGGGCTGTTTGTTGTGTGAACGGCTCATACGGGGTTTATTTCGGAGCTGTAGTGTTGTGTAAACGGCTCATACGGGGTTAATTCCGGAGCTATTGTGTTGTGTAAATGGCTCACACGGGATTTATTTTGGAGCTGTTGTGTTGTGTGAACGGCTCATACGGCGTTTATTCCGGAGCTGTTGAGTTGTGTAAACGGCTCTTACGAGGTTTATTCCGTAGCTGTCGTGTTGTGTAAAGGCTCATACGGGGTTCATTCCAGAGCAGTTGGGTTGTGTAAACCATAATGGATGATATGTGGGAACCATAAATATATATATATATATATATATATATATATATACATATAACATATATATATATATATATATATATATATATATATATATATATACAATTCAGAATTTATTATGCGATTCAGAAGTGTTTTTTTTTTAGTAGATAGAGCATCGATAGTTTCAGTTGAATGCCATGAATTCGAAATTAAAATTAAAATTTCACGGCCTTCTTCGAATTCTTTTCAAGGTCGAAAATCCAAAAAACATGCTACTGATTTTTTTTATGAAATTTGACGACGCCACTGGATTTGTGATGTTTCCAAATGGGTGTGACCAAAATTTCACGATAAAATATTTTTTTAACAGAAATATGGCATAAGTAAAATTCATATCACTTTATCAAAATATTTCGAATAGTGGTCATATAAATCACAATCTTGTTGAAAATATCGTTTGAAATGCTCTTTCATGTCGTTAGCAGTCGAATCTGTAAACAGCAGTTATTCAAAATGGCGTCAAATTATGTTTCTTCCAAACGTAACTCCATAGTATAGGAGATAGTTATGTCCATCAGAACATAATTTTGAATAACTGCTGTTACAAACTCGAATGCAACGACCTTAAAGAGCATATTAAACGATATTTTCAACAAGATTGTGATTTATATACGACTATTCGAAATATTTTGATAAAGGATATGAATTTTACTCATCCTATTTCTGTTAGAAAAATAATTTCATCGTGAAATTTTCACCCTTAACATCACAATCCAGTGCCCACATTCAAAAATCGCTTGGATGTTTTTTGGATTTTTGACCTTGAAAAAAATTCGAAGTAGGCCGTGAAATTTTTATTTTTACCCGAATTGATCGCATTCAGCTGGAACTATTGATGTTTTATCTACTGAGGAAAAAACTCCTGAATCGGATAATAAATAACAGTTTTAGAGAGGTTGGCCGTTTTCAAGTGGGTCACTCTGTATATGTACACATATAGACACATACCTAATATGTGTACACAAATATTCATAGGTAGCCTTCTTATGTGTAGAACATCCCCACAAAATGCCATTTCTTCAACTCTTTAGCAATTTCAGGAATACATTTTAAATTTTTTACTAATTTTTGGAAGCGTTTAACTTTTCAAGGAAATGCCAAAAATATTTTGTTAACATGATAGACCCCCTTTAATTTCCGCCAAAAAATCACCCCCTGAAAATTTTGGCATTTATTTGATAACACCCTATATAAAAAAATTTAATTCAGCCAAATATAAGCTTGTTACTCACATGGGGTTTGAAAGTGGCTAATTGTTAAAATATCGCATTTATTAATTTTGTTATTATTATATAAATCAAGGATTAATAATAGAAAATCAGTGACCTCATATGTGAGCGCAATAACCTGTAAAATAAATTAAATATGCATGGATCATAACAATATGCATGTATCATAGGTGCAAGCAATCACCTGTAAAAAATTCAATTATACCCATTTCTTCAGTCATCTAAATAAACGACACAAAATCTTGCGACAAAACATGCCGATCGAAAAACTTGCTGTAAAATGACAGCTTTGGCCGATCTCTCCGTTTTGAACTACTTCCACAATGTCAGCTGTCATAAAAAATATTCAATTTGTGCATAACATTTCCGTTCCAGTAAAATGGATTGAAAATTATTCAAGTCACCTTACCTAAATAGAATTATATAGAAGATGTTGTTAGGACCATGACTCAAGCTGGACTCAATTCGGGGCTCGCTTTTGTAGGAAAAAGGCCGTATCTAGGACAGATTTTGTTTCTAAGACTTCCAAATTCCTGACATTTGAATTTTCCAAATTGATTTGCAATCTGAAACTTGCATAAAAGTGATATAATATATCTGTTGTACAATTTGAACTCTATTTTCAGCTCCCAGGCTCTGTTAGGTGGCTGAAAGGCATATCAGATTGAAGAGAAAAGTGTATTCTTTCATTTGATATACGGGAATAGTCTGGAAATATTATTGGAAGATTGCAGGATATCTTTGAAGTTGAAGTGTCATCCCTACATTTTTATAAAGTTCTAGATTTTCTTTTTTTTTTTCACCTCCGAAGTTGATATCTTGAGTATCTTCTTTATTCTGGATGTTGAATCAGTGGAGAAATATAGTTGCATGATTGCAGGGTATCGTAGAAGTTGAAGGTAGCCCTTACATGCTCATGAAATTCCTAGAGTTGGTTCTTCTACCTCAAAAGTTACTATTATCAGTTTGATTGATTGAGAATACACGTCTTCTCTCACTCAAGGTGTTACTTGAGCAGGAATATATTATTGAAACATTACAGGGTATTACTGAAATTGAGTTGAGTACAGACCTATCTATAATGTTCTTAGATTTGTCTTTGCTGTTCCCAAAATTGATATAAGTGCTATCAGTTCAGTGAATGAAGTATGTTTTTTCCATTCTAGATGCTAAATATCTAGGAGAATATGATTGGGAGATGGCAGTGTCATGCTAAAGTCGAATCGTAAGAAGTACGTAAAACGTTGCATAAGAAGCGTATGACCTCATACATATTAAGTATATAAAAGGTTCATACTCACCTTGTTCTCTTGAAAACCTTTCTGTACTTGTAATTAGTTGTAGTGCTATTTCATTACTTCAGGTGCAGGAGAGGAAAATGAACCATCGAAGGAATTTGTACTTTCTACTGGGTTCTGGTCTTCGGTAACCTTACGTTGTGGAAGCAGATGCTGATTTTTATTATCTGCTCTGTATGCTGAATGATATGTCCATCCACAGTCAATGTCCATAGAATACTTAATGAACTTGTTCTCCATAAAACTAGTTGGAATCTCCGCCTACCCATTAAGATCAAGGAATTTCTCCAATCTAACAAGACCCCGGGCCAAACCGTCTCAACAGTAATCTCAAATAGAATGCGAAAATGAAAAACTTGACATAAAAAATAAGATTCTTGGTATTTAGTTCAAATACTCAAATAATATCCTTGGTCTAAAACAACTAAAATTAATTTATCATGCCCTGGTTCATACACATTTGTCACCAATCACCAAAAATCACCTCAGGAATTCAAAAATGGTACAGAAGTGGATATTGAAAATCATGTTGAATAAATCGTACTCCTACCCAAGCGATGATCTGTATGAGGAGATAGAAATAATGGAAATTCGACAAATCTTTGCTTCAACGCTGCTTGTGCACCAGCTCAAGAATATGAAACAAGCTCAATGTCTAGAATAAATTCTATTGATATGCCAAGAATTTTGAAGACTATTGGACAATTAAGCTATTCATATCTGACTACCAAGTTATATAGCGTTATTCCTCCTCATCTCAAACTAATGAACTCTTTATCGCTCTTCAAATCCAAAGTCAAAACAGGGATCTTGAATTAACCCAGAAGCAAAATACATCTCCCAATTGATTTCAAGAATAGCTGACCAAGTAGTAATATTATGTATTGGAAACTTTTTCTTTTCAGCTAGTTTGCACAAAATTGTATCCTGTATAATTTTTTTTCAGTGTTAACAATTGTACCATGTTTAAATATCATTTTGATGCAACAACTTCATCTAATTAATTAATATCCGACCCCACGTAAAGGCCCTGCCTCTGTGCGTTTCCGTTATTTATTTGCCACACTGACTGGCAAATGTTGATTATATTATACTATAACTATGTTTTTATGGTTTTAGGTTGGTTAATAAATATTATTATAATTAATTATTATCAATTGTTAGCAGCAATTCCAGACAGTTACCAAACTTAAACAACCTCATTTGATATAATGTTCAGTACAAATCCAAAAGATGTTACTGTACAGTTTGTTAGAAGCAAGTTCCTGCAGGAAGGAATACGATACGGAAACAATAATCAAGGAAATGAATCTGTTGCTTTCACCAGTAAATTCAGAAGTTTTTTTCGTGGACGAAGCAGAGGACGAGGAAAGTCTGTGTCAAAATTTTCCTCTAAATGATAAAATGGTGGCAAAGCAGGACACAAACGCAATGAATACAGATATAGTTCATATGTAGCTGATTGCGAAAATACAGTTTCTGATGAATTAGCATGTATCACATGTAAAACAAACAGTTCAGTAGTGAACGAGGCATCAGAGCTACTTTACATGTTCTGTGACAACTAATAAAGGCACCAATGTTCTATCTGTCTCAGATGAAAATCTAACCTTCATTATTGACTCAGGAGCAACAAATCATTAGGTGAACAAACAAACATATGTTTTTCTATCTGACATAAAATCTATGGATTAAAACATTCATGTTGCCAAAAGGGATTCTGCAATCAGGGTCTTCAAGAGTGGAAACTTACATGTAGAAGACATAGAAGGAAGAAAGTTCAAACTGAAGGATATAGGTATTTCGAAGTGACAATTTGGACCATAATCTATTATCAGTAAAGCGAATAGAAAAGGAAGGATTCAAAGTAGTCTAGGAGTATAGAAAATTAAAAATATGTAGAAAAGACCGCAATAAAATATTTTTGGAAGGCAGTCTCAGAGGAAATCTGAATGTTATCTGTTTCAGACCCAGACTTGATGCATAAGAGAATGGGTCATTCATCTAAATATTCATCAGAAACTCTATGGCAAATTTGTTTGAAATCAAAACAGTCTCATGAAAAATTCAAATCCCTACCTGATGAACGGAAAGCAAGACGAGTTCTGGGAATAATTTCATTTAACCATTACACCTCCAACTCGGCATGGCATGCAATATTATGTAAGTTTCATAGATCATTTCACATATTTTGCACATGTATATCTGATGATTCAAAGAGTATGAATCTCTAGCATGTGCAAAATTCAATTCAAGAATATCAAGATTGCGTTGTGATAATGGAGGAGAATATAGTTCACAAGAATCCCAAAATGTTTGTGAGAAAAAGGGTATACCGATTGATTTCACAATACCAAGGAATTCAGAACAAAATGGAATTGCACAGAGATTTCATAGAACCATTTTAGATAAACAACGTTGCTCAATTGTCGATTCAAATTTGTATAAATATTTTTATGCAGCAGTATATTCACATAATCTGGAATCATCGGAAATTTTCGGAAACTCTACTCCATCGAAATATTATGGATATGATCAGATATCAAAAGAGAATCATTCAGGTAAATTAGATTCACATTCGGAGAAAATTATATTAATTGGTTACTGGATATAAATTCTATGATATTGAACAAAAAAAAGTGGTTACAGCAAGGTCTGTTATTTTGATGGAAACCTACATATAAAAAATACAAGAAATCCAAAAGTACAATCTATAGGAATTGAGGAACAAAATGAAAAAGGGATTGAAGAAGAGGAAATAAATTGAGATGATATGAATACTATCAACTCCAAAGAAATAAAGAAACTGTTAAAACATTTACTTGATTATGATTTGGGCAGTGACATGAAATCAATGGCAGTTTTATCAGCTGGTAACTTACCCCATGATATTCCTTGAAGTTATAATTTAACATTGAATAATCAAAACGAATGGGATATAGCGATAAACAAAGAATTGAAGTCATTTGAACAAAATTACACTTGGAAAATGATTTCACCACCACCCGATGCAAATATTATAGACTCTAGAGAAAATGGTGGATAGGAAATTGAAGAAGGCGAGGTTGGTATCCAGAGGCTATTAGCAACCATTGTAATAAGACGAAGTTTATGCACCTGTAGCAACAATGATGACACTGAGAGTGTTACTTGCCCTAGCAGTAGAAAATGATGAAAGGTCAGCTTTCTTGAAAAGTATTCATCTGACGGTTCAACTAGTTACACACCAGGTCAGGTATGTGAATTAAAAAAGGCACTTCATGGTCTTGGACAAAGCCCTAAATGTTGGAATGATTGTATAAATGATTTTTTATCAAACCTGAATTTTGTACGATCTGAATCTGATACATGTCTCCATCATACGAAATGTTTTTTTACCTATATGATATAATCATTTGGTCGAAATCGGTAGGATAGTAGCATCAAATAATAAATAATTTTTTTTCAAAATTTGAAATAAGAGACTTGACAAACAAAAATGGAAAAATAAGATTTTTGGTTATTGAGAGACAAAATGAATGTATCTTCATGTGTTGTAGCGTTTGATATTGAATTTTTTTTTTTGATGAATTTCATCACCGTGATGCACTCTGTCGTAGAGTGATATCAGTCTTCCATGGAACCTGTATTTGTTGTCTAATGTAGAAATCTGTAAGTCGTTGAGAATTGACTGTAATCACCATTACAAGAATCGCGTCTCTGTTACTAGATGGCGGTAAAATCACAATTATCTCGTTTATTATTTTCCGTATTTTCTTCTCGTCTGAAATTCCGAAAAGGAATTTTTGACATTCGAGATGGAATATTGATTGTGAAAAGAAGTAAAGGTCATCCATGATCATCGGCATGTTTTTCGTCGTTTTGTGGGGATCAAAAACACCGACAGCCCTCCTAGGTGCCCTTGTTTGTTGAGAGTATTACATTGTATTCGATTTGGAGAACGAATTCAACAAAGAAACCTAACAGTCGTCACAGACGTGTGGAGCGCCCCCATCAAAATTTATATTCGAAACCCCCTACGTTCTGGGGTGAGTTATAATCTGTTCTTGCTGATACTGAAGGCGAAGTACGTGTGTTGTCTGTAGCCTCACAGTTATTTCCACATTAACACTTTCCATCGTTCATAGGGTTTCATGGTGCAGTTTTATGGTGCCGTTTCAAGTTGGAAGTAGCAGGCCCAATCCACAGTGAACCATCTGAATATTGTATTTGAACTACAGACCAGTCGTAGTTTTATGCTGAAGTCTAAGCAAAGCCAAGCAGGAATATCAGAGTTATACCCAGTCTCAAGGAGTTGGTTCCTTGAAGATACTGCCTTGTCGGATTCGGTTGCTGAAAGGGGGTATTCTATGACTAGATTCCTGTTTGTGGAGCCCTGAAGTCTCAGAGGTAATCTTCAATGCACTCCTTTGTATTAGCCTCTGCAAGACTCACAATAGAATCTTCGCTGGATATCAAACCTTGGTATCGATTACTGGCTGTTACTATTTTTGTTTGTGCGGAGGCTGGAAGTAAATATTTATTCCATACTTTCATCACAGACGGTGATTGTTTATTCCATATTTTCATCAAAAACGATAAATATTATTGCGCTGTAGCTTGTATTTATCTATTGTGGTATTCTATGCGTGGTGGACATGATAATTCATTATTCAGATTATTCAGAATGAGCTCAAGATCAAAAAGTATTACAGACTAGATGATGTAGTATATATTTTCCATACTCCGCTGTAACCCGCTACGTAGTACTACAAACGGAGAGAGCTCAAAATACATAGGTCACCTATTGTTCATTTTACAATCATGTTATTTCCGCAATTCCGTTTTTTCCTATTAATAAAATACATAGCAACAAACATTTGAGATACACTGTATGTTCATCAGTTATCAAAGTAGCTCCATGTAACAACACTCCCACTCTTTGATGACTGACTGGAAAGTATAGCCGAAGCGTTTCTGTTTCTCAAAAACGTATCTCGTGATAACGACTTTGTGAAAATATCTGCTAATTGATTCTTGGAATCAACATAAAATACAGCAATTGAATTATTCCCAATCTTTCCTGGAATGAAATGGTACTTCATGTCGATATGTTTGGTGCGCTTGTGAAATTTAACGTTTTTTGTTAACTGAATGGCACTTTGGTTGTCAACATACAACGAAGTTGCTCCATTTATATCAAATCCAAATTATCGCAGGAAAATTCCCAACCAAATCATTTCTTGAGCTGTTTCTGATGCGGCTACCTATTTCGATTGAGTTGTGGATCTAGAAACACATTTCTGTTGTCAGGAGCACCATGTCACTGGGGCCCCGCTGTCAAAGTGACATATCCAGAGGTAGATCGGCTAGTGTCCAAGTCACCTGCAGAATCTGCATCTGAATATACTTCGAAATCCATTTTTGTTCCACTATAACAGATTCCAAAATCAGTAGTTCCTTGACATGAAGAGAGAAAATTCTTCATCAGACAATTCAGTTGACTGGAGAACGACATTGGGATCTGCCAGCACAGCAATAGAGTGACAATTTTCCATGTTGAATTTTTTTGAGAGTTTTCTACTGTATTTTCGCTGAGTTAGTAACATATTTCGTTGTTTTCTATCGTGCTCAATTTCAATGCCAACATAATATTCTGGATCACCGACAGTAATTTCGAATTTTGTTCCAAGTTCTTCTAAAATAATATCCATAGGCTGTTTTGATTCACTCAATATGAGTTCATCATCCACATACAAGGCTGAATAAATGTCTCTGTTTTCATAAAATCTGTAATAATCTGCATGAAAAACGCAATTGTCTGCTTCCAAAGGTTTGAAATCGTATGCAGATGGGACGTCTACAAACTTCTGGTTCCAACAACGCGGAGATTGCTTCAATCCATAAATGATTTTTCTTAGCTGGCTCACCAAACTCTGGTTATCATTGAATAATCCTTGCAGCTGAGACGGTGTGACCCCGGGTCTTGTTAGATTACATAAATTCCTAGATCTCGGTGGGTAGGGGGAGTGTTCTTTTCATAAACAAAAAAGAAACTAGCGTTATGAAGTCAACTATGGAAAACATCAGAGCATCATCTGAGGATGGAATATCATTCAGGAGAAGGAGCACATCTCAAGCAGGTAGTTAGAATCATCATCTGTACTTCCAAGGAAAGGGTTTTCGATGACAAGAATCTAGCAGAAAGTAAGTAAAATTCCTTCGAGGATTTCTTTCCTTCTCCGCCACTGAAGTTATGGAATTGCATGACAACGGATAACAAGTTTGGTACTGTATGAAGAGAACAGAGTGAGTATGAATTACTTCATAGGTATGAGGTCCATACGCTTCATGGGTAACGTTGTATGTACTTCCTACGATGCAACTTCAGCACTACGCTGCCATCTCCCAATCACATTTTCCTAACAATTCGTCATCTAGAATTGAAATACACACTTCATTGATGAATCTGAGCCTACAAATATCAATCTTAGGAACAGAAAGGACAAATCTGGGAACATTATAGAGATCAGGATATTCAACTAAACTGTATTGTTCCAATAATATTTCTCTGCTGAAATGACTTCCCAAATCATAGAATACACTTTATTAATCAAGCTGATCAAATTAATAATAACTTTGCAGGTAGAAAAAACGAATCTTGGAACTTTATAAGCATGTAGGAGTTTCCTTCAATTTCTACATTACCCTGCACATTTTCAATGATGTCTATCTACTTATTTCACCCCTCGAATGAAAGAATATACTTTCTCGATAAAGCTGATAGAAAGAATAGTATCTTTAGAGTTAGTAAAACCAAATCTAGGAAATATTAAAACCAAATCTAGGAAATATTATGAACATGTAGGATGACATTTCAACTTCTATGCTACCCTGTCATCTTACTAGAATATTTCTCTACTAATCCAATATATCAAATGAAAGAATGCACTTTTCTCATCAAGCTGATATACTTTTTATCCACCTTACTGAGCTTGGGAGTTGAAAATAGAGTTCCCAAGTAAAATTTGTCCTGTAGCTGGAGTTATCAACAAGACGTCAAAGACGAAAGTTTATGGCTAAAATTTGGTAAATGCCGTATTTATTCAGGAGAGAAACCTTGTTCCAATTGTAGAACAGATATCTTAAACCACTTTTGTGCAAGTTTCAGATCGCAAATCCATTCGGTAAATTCGAATGTTGGCAAATTCCAGTTGGAAAATTGGGAATTCTTAGAAACAAAATGCGTCTCCCTGGATACGATCCTTTTCCTATAAAAGCGAGCACCAAATCGATCAGAGATCACTTCCACTTGGGTCCTGGTCCTGACAACATCTCCCGCTATGGAATTACATTTAGGTAAGGTGAATCATTTTTAATCCATTCTCACTGAAACTGAAATTGTATATACGAATTGAACTTTTGTTATGAATTATGACAGTTGACATGGTGTAAGTAGTTCAAACCGAAGCGGTCGACTGTGAGTTGTATTTTCACGGCGAATTTTCCGATAGGGGTGTTTTAACGAGTGGTTCTTTATCGTTTATTTAGATAAATGATGAAATTGGTATAATCAGATTATTTTACAGGTGATTGGTTGCACATATGTACATGTGTATTGTTTCACTAATATTTTATGCACATATGTACATGTGTATTGTTTTACTAATATTTTATGGTTATTTCTTTCTTTAGGGAAAATTAAGGGTTTGATATGTTTAATAAATTTCACAGGTTATGGTTTATACATATGATGTAGATATATTGCTTTACTAATGTTCGTTTATCAATTATGTCTTATAGTATATTAAAGTATAAGTGGATAAAAAGGGCTTTAAAACACGCGCGATTTTTCGAGCACGACGGCGCAGCCGGAGTGCTCAAAATAGAGCAAGTGTTTTTAAGACATTATCCTGAATGCCTACGTTTTTTTTATTGGTGTACTTTGAAATCATATATACTGGTATTATCACTACAAAAAATAGAAATAAGAACTAATAATGCAAGAAGGTTGAATTCGTGATGTGACATCAGTATACCTTTCGTTGTCATGGAAATGAGAAAAACATTAATTTGCAATTTGTTACCAAAGATCAATATTTGTTGTCACCAGAGCTCAAAAATTAATTATTCTAATATCGATTTTTTGAATAGTGAGGCAGAATCGCGGTTAATACCGCGAAAATCCATGATATATATAAAATAGAATATGAAAAGTTCATCAAATGGATGGAGGAGCACATATAAATGAACGAGATTGTGAGTAATATTTTATATGACATTACAAGTACTCCTGTCAGATCAATAATAAAAATTTGTCATTTAGACTTCACGTTTCTCGATTTGTTGATGTTGTCATGGTTACCTTTAAAAAACGCGCGTTTTTTAAAGTTCGATTTGAACACGCTGAGGCGTGCTTTAAATGGGTAAAAAGGGGCACCAATAAAAAAAACATAATGATGATAATAGTGGTATATTCAATTTATTCTACGGATTATTGTTTTTACATAATATGATGGGGGTTACATATTGATTTCACTGATGGTTATTATGAATCATTGCTTTAGATAATGATATTGGTTAATGCGAATTATTTCACATGTTATTGTTTACACATTTTATATATAAATGTTATATCGTGGCAAGTGCGTTTGTCTTTTTAAAAAAAGAACTTTATTTTCAATATTACACTGATACAACAATAATACAATATTTTCAATATTACAAATAAACTAAAGTCTGTCTGACTTTGAATAGAAGTGTGAATAAGAATCGTTGGATAGAAAATCAGCTCTGAAGTCGAAGTCTCCTGGCTTTATAGGTTTCTAGATGCTGACTCGAAGGTCTTGTGGCTGGTGCCGGCATTCTGGAGTAAACATCTTATCTCCTGCTTAGCTTGTGGGATTTGAAGGTTAATATGAGGAAGGTGACCCAACTGCGTAGGTGTACTGCGTAGTTGTGGACGAAGGGCTATTGTCTAGTTTGGATATAACATAAATATGGTTTTCACATATTACTCATTCTACACTTCACTCGTCTGCTCCGGAAACAACTCCGTTGAGCCAGACCTCATTATATACTTTACTCGTCTGCTCCGGAAGCAACCCTGTTGAGCCAGACTTCATTATACACATTACTCGTCTGCTCCGGAAGTTTGAATTTTCTTCCGTAAAGATAGGGTCTGAAATGTTTAACTGACCAAACGATTGCTAAGAGTTCTCTTTCAATCGTTGAGTATTATGTTTCTGCTCCACATAAAGTTCGTGAGGCATAGGCAATGGGTAAATCTTTTCCTATAGGGCCTCGAGATGATACAGCTCCAATAGCAGAAGCAGATGCGTCTGTTGAAAGTATAAAAGTTTCTTCATACTTTGGATAAATTAATATTGGTGTTTTAGAAAGGTATTCTTTTAATTCATTAAATGATTTTTGACATTCTTCATCAAATTCAAATGGGATTTCTTTTTGTAGCAATTTTGTCATTGGTTTTGAGATTTTAGCAAAGTTTGGAATAAATCTACGGTAATAGCCTGCAAGTCCTAGAAATGGTTAAATTTCTTTTTGATTAATTGTTTGAGGAAAATTTACTACTGCATTAATTTTATCAGGATTTGGTTTGACTCCTTCTTCTGAAATTATGTGTCCCAGGTATGCAACTTCTTTTTTTAGGAATTCGCATTTGTCTGGTTGGATTTTGAGGTTAGCTTTCTGTAGTCTCTTGAAAACTTCTGTAAGTCGTGAAATATGGTCATGAAGTGTTGGTGAGTAAATTATTATATCATCCATATATACTAGGCACCGTTCATTTTGTATTCCAAGTAGAATATTGTCCATAACCCTTTGAAAACTTGAAGGACTATTTTTTAAACCGAAGGGCATACGAAGGTACTCGTAATGACCGTTCTCAATGGAGAAAGCTGTTTTTGAAATATCTTTTTCATCAACTTCGATTTGATGAAAACCTGAAGCTAAGTCCAAAGTTGTAAAATATGTACATTGTCCAAGTTGATCCTAATAGGTCAGAAATTTTGGCAATGGATGTTATCATCAACTGTACTTGATTTAATTTTCGATTATCAATTACTACTCTCATTTTGTTTCCCGGAGGCATCCAATTTTTTTGGTACCACCCAAACTGGAGATGACCAGGGTGAAATTGAAGGTCTAATTATATTTTGGTCAAGCATTTTTGAAATTTGGTTTTTTCTTCTTCCTTATGCTCGTATGGGTATCAATATGACTTAGTGAATATTGGTTTAGCATCACCTGTATCTATTTTATGTTTGATTTCATTCGTGAATGTTAGATTGTCTCCTTCAAGATAGAAAATATCGGAAAAATTTAAACATAAATTTTCTAACATTTCTTTTTCTTCATCATTCAAATGTTCGAGTCTCAAGTTTTTCTGAATTTCAATTCTTCTACTGAAATTTCGATCATCATTTTCATTTTCAAAATTTTGTTCTTGGTTTTCATTAAAACTTAAAATTCCTTCATAATTTTGGATTGGTTCTAAAATTATATCAGAAAAATCAATTGTTTTTAGAATAGCATTTGCATTGAGAACTGTTGTTAAAAATTCTCCTTTTTCATTTGTTTTAATAATTGCATTTGGAATTCGTACTTTTTCTTTCGTTTAAGCAATCAGTATTGCTTCAAATTTTTTAAATTTTTCTTTTTCTTTCTTTAAGCAATTATTGTTGATTGAAAATTCACAATTCGTTTATTCATGAATTGGTTTGAGTTAGTTTTTTTAATTTGGGGTTTTTGAGGTAATTTCGGTGAAGATTGATTTCGTGACAATTTTGTTTCAGTTGGTTTTAAATCATACTTTTCTTTATATAGGGAAAGAGTTTTATAATTCAAAATTAATCGTCTACTCGGGATATGAACAATTCCTTCATAATGTTCTAGAAAATCACATCCTAAAATTCCGTCGATCTCTGTCTGTATTTTTCACATGTTTTCTTTTTAAAACTGAAATTCCAGCTCCAGTATCTATGAGGGATTTTTGAATTTTCGAGTTGCGTCAACTATATAATACAAATTATGGGAGTTTCATTGTATTTAAGCGAAATTTTGGTCTGTCGTTTCTACTGATAAGTTTTTTCATTCGATTCGTCAATGTGTGTCTGTAACATGGTGTATAGTTTCTGGTTTACTGATAGGCGGTTTGATTGATAAATGAGCCTCTTGAAAATTTTGATTATTTCCATCTTTCACAAGGAAGTCATTATGTGGACTATTGTGCACATCGTATTCATCGTAATAGTTCTCTGGTTCATTGTTATATTGGAAACAATAAGTGTTTATTCCGTTGTCTGAACGAAAATTGTTTGCATTATCATATAGCAGATAATTCTGGTCGTTATCGAAGGTTGTACTCTCGATTTCTAGAGGAATTTGTTGATCCGCAGTATAATCAACATATGGGTCATTATAATCGTAATATTCATTTCCAGAGTTCAAGCAGTGTGTTCTCTGAAAGTTTGGTCTTTGATAAGTCGGATTTGTTGTATGACTGAACTTCTTTTTTTTGGGAAAAGTTCAGTTGTCATTAATTGGTTTGAATTTATTTGAGGGGCGATTTTGATTTGGGAAATTTGGTCTCGATTGATTTTTGAAAATTTGGTCTCGTTGATTTTTTGAAAATTTTTGTCGAGGTTGATAAATATTGGGTCGATTTTGGAAATTCGGACGATTACCAATTTCATTTTGGAAATTTGGGCGTTTTGAAATATATTTGATTATGAGATTTTTGTGGATGAATTTCGGTTTGAAATTTTGATTGGAATGCGGTCTTTGATTTTTTTGAGGATTCGTGCTTTTTGGGATTCAAAATATGAGAGTTGGGTTTCCGTTTGATTCTGTGAGCTGCGTCCTCCATATCTTGAGGGTTACTGGCTCCTAATGATTTGTCAATTCGGGTTCAAGTCCTGTCAATAGTGTATTCAATGACATGTTGTTAATGAGGGCAATTTGTGCTTTTTTCTGATCAAGTGTAAGATTTGATTTATCTATACATGAAATCATTTTTGCATTGTGTGTTTGAATACGAGAATGGAAAGCAATTCCTGTTTCTCCTGATGCTTGTTTCATTCTTTGTAAGTCTTGAATAAGTTAATTCAGATCTCGTGAATCACCAAAATGAGTGTTTAGTAAAACTTTAATATATCTGTAATTTGTTGGGTTTTTGAGAATTTACTAGTATTGCTGCTTGTTTTTTGAGTTTGTTTTTGAAATGAATAGTCAAAAGGTATTTTTTGATCATTTGTAAGCAATTTGGTGAGCTTGATCGCAAGCGTTTAAAATGTGGTTAATAAAATACTGTCTCCGTCATATTCAGGAATAAGCGAAAACAATTCGGATAGTTTATACGGTTCGATTTCTGGTTGATGTTCGTCTCCGTGTTCTGACATTTTGTTTCAAGATTACTTAGGAGTTGTGGTAAATGGGAAAAATGGATAACTTTAAAAAAAATAATTATAGACGATAATTCAAAGTCCCTTACATGAATTTGTTTGATGGAATGAGAACCTTTTGGAATGGCTCCCGATGACTAAGCTGAGACGTCTGGTAGAGTCTTTCTTCTTTTTTCTTGTTTCTTTCTGGAAGATTTCTTTCTTCTTTGTTGCGTGGACTGTTTTCTTTCTTCTTTCTTGAAGTTTTCTTTCTTCTTTGGTGCGTGGATTTTTCCTTTTCTTGAAGATTTCTTTTCTTTGGTTGCGAACTTCTTTTCTTTCAAGGTTTGGAAACCACCAAGTGAGGACGTCGCCGTGTTCCTTTCAACTTCGCCGCCGGTGAGGTCTTTCCGTGTTCCGTCGGGGATAACTGGAGGTGAGGACGGTTGCCGTGTTCTAGGATGTTGAAGAATCCTACCGACTGCGCCAATTGTTATATCGTGGCTTTGCGTTTGTCTTTTTTTGAAAAAGAACTTATTTTCAATTTACACTGATACAACAATAATCAATATTTTCAATATTACAAAAAACTGAATTGTCTGACTTTGAATAGAAGTGTGAATAAGAACGTCGGATAAAATCCCAAACTCTGAAGTCGAAGTCTCCTGGTTTATAGGTTTCTAGATGCTGAAGGTTTCTGGCTGGTGCCGGCATTCTGGAGTAAACATCTTATCTCCTGCTTAGCTTGTGGGATTTGAAGGTGACCCAAATGCGTAGGTGTACTGCGTAGTTGTGGACAAAGGGCTATTGTCTAGTTTGGATATAACATAAATATGGTTTTCACATATTACTCATTCTACACTTCACTCGTCTGCTCCGGAAACAACCCCGTTGAGCCAGACCTCATTATATACTTCAATCGTCTGCTCCGGAAACAACCCCGTTGAGCCAGACCTCATTATACACTTACTCGTCTGCTCCGGAAGCAACCCGTTGAGCCAGACCTCATTATACACTTTACTTGTCTGCTCCGGAAGGGAAACCCGTTGACCGACTTCATTATACACCTTCTCGTCTGCTCCGGAAGCAACCCGTTGAGCCAGACTTCATTATACACCTTACTCGTCTGCTCCGGAAGCAACCCCGTTGAGCCAGACCCCATTTCCTTTACCGTCTGCTCCGGAAGCAACCCCCCTTGAGCCAGACTTATTATACACTTTACTGTCTGCTCCGGAAGCAACCCCGTTGAGCCAGACTTCATCATCACTTTACTCGTCGGCTCCGAAATAAATCTTTGTACAGACCGATTTACAATAAAGGTTATATCTCAACTGAAAGGAAGAAAAACCGGAAAGAAAAGGGCATCTAAATAGAATTTGGGTGTGATTTTAAAGAAGTTGGGGGTAAAATCAAATTTACCTGAATAATTTACAAAGTATGTTTCTTTCAGCTATTTGATGTTTTGATCAGAAATAAATCCTGAACACCTAGTTAGACGTAAGACAATATATTTCTTTTTCCAGGTACTGGCGACACAATAAGGGAGTCTCTTTTCAAGATGGAATCAACGAAAATCAACCCTTACCTCTCGAGAGTCCGGGTCCGTAACTATTTTAAAATCAAATATCCTTGAGTCTTAAGTATACGTTCTGTTGTTCATATCAGTTAGATGAAAGTTCTAAGAACGAAGACATAATCAGTCGTTTCATATCACTCTCAAATCATTACAATTAAATTGATAGAGCCAGCTTCCTTGTTGAATTGGTCTGGATCTAACCGCAATTTGAGTAAAGTCTAAGTTTCATAAACTTTTTTATGCACAACGGTGAAATAGTGGAACTGAGTATGTTTATCTGGCCCCAATGTTACTTCTTGCCATAAATGAATTTATCCGGTTTTACCACTTGCCAAACCATTAAACTTAAAAGTGATCGGGAAAGTAACGGTTTGTTTTATGGGTGCATCCAAAACGATTCAAGCTGGTCACTAGGCTTATGTCAGAACAAACCCATGGTTGTGGCAATTTAAACATACTAGAGGATTATTCTCACACGTTGTCGGGAGAAAATTCTATAGGAATTTGGTTAAGGTCCAAGACTAATTAAGTATTACACAGTCTCTCTCATTAAATGTTGGGAATTCAAAAAAAAAACCTCTTATCAGGAAATTTAAAGATTAAAGTAAGTTAGGAAGAAATTAGATATTGAAATCGTCTCTTAATGAACAGAAATTGGATGATAGACTTGAGGAACGTATCTCTTAGCCAGTAAATGGAATCACGTCATAATAAACTAGGAATCACCAAGATATAGTTGTCCGGAGTTGCCTAAAGCAATCGATCGTATCACGATTTCACCATACCATAGCTTAATTGAGAAATGTTTGAAATGAGTAGGTTTGTAGTGCTACAATGTTACTCTCTGCAAAGTCATGGATCCCGGCTTTACGCATTTATAAAAACTCTATATATCTAAATAGAACGTGCTGTAAAGAGTGGCCGAGGATGGTAACGGGTTGTCTAGTATGTATGCACACAAAACAATTTCCGACCGGTCACTAGGTCCAATTGAGTCTAGCAACTCCTTGGTTGGGTACTGGAAATGTACTATACTCTCAATTGGCGATGACAGACCTATGAATATACCCGCGAAATATACCGGCAATGTATTTTGGGGATCAAACAATTGTAGAAAGACTGATATATTCCTGTACCTCGTCCATCTAGTCCAAATTTCATCACTTAAGAAACACTTTACATTATTGTATCAAATTAGATTCGAAACCAGAGACAATTTCCTAATAAGCTGAACTCTTATAACTGTCAATATTGTCTTGTGAAACATGTGAAGTCTTTAATCGTTGAATTGTTTTCAAACAAGTTGAGATTGTAACTCTTGGCTTTAATATATGTATTTATTTACCCTTTGTCTTTTATTTCTCTTCAGCTGAACAGAAATTTGTATCCTAAAGAAAAAAAAAATATACACAACGTGGGAAAATTGAGGGTCTCTCCTTTCAAGAGGCTCTCTATATAAGGCTGTGTGCCGACAAAAAAAAATGCTATACTAGGCTATCTTCTCAGAGTAGATGGATTGCAGATCCTGCTACCTGAGAAGTGGCGCTGACTGTCTAGACGATCACAACAACAAAAAAAAAGAAATTGAAGAAAAAAAGAAGGCTGAAAAAAAATGAAAGTCGACCAGAAAATTTACCAATCAGATATGACCGGGGTGGGTTCGGTTACAGTGGTGCCGTGACCAGGATACAAAGTCAATAAAATCTGTTCAGCTATGAGGGATATACTTTGCAAAATAAATCCAGACTATATTTTATTTTGGGTTTTAGATTTCTTTTCCCATCTAGAAAAACTATCCTAGTTTAAATATTATATTTTAATGTTTTTTATTTTTCAGGGAGAAGGAAGGCTTCCCCGATATGAAGAGATATCATAATCTCACGTTCCAGTTTCAATATAAATAATGTTCTGTTTCAGGTTCCAGTCCAATAGGAGTACTTAAAGGAAATAAAAAAAACTCAGATAAAGTATGGGATGTTCCACACTTGTTCTAATCCCAATTATTTTTTTTCTTCTCATTTTTTCTCTTCAATTAAAGTTATTTAAATTCAGGGGAGATGATAAGGTTAACCTGGGGATTTGTAAGATTTCTGTAGGAAAATACATGTGATTGTTTTCCAGTTGATACATTTTGGGAAAAGTTTTTCATATGGAAATTTTATCCCCTTCATGTTAAAGAAAGGTATTAAAGAAAGGTATTAAAATTCAGGGGGAGACTAGGGCGGTGGCCCGGACTTGTTAGATTACATAAATTCCTAGATCTCGGTGGGTAGGGAAGTTTTCTTTCATAAACAAAAAGAAACTAGCGTTTGAAGTCAACTATGGAAAACATCAGAGCCCTCATCTGAGGATGGAATATCATTCAGGAGAAGGAGCACATCTCAAGCAGGGTTAAAAATCATCATCTGTACTTCCAAGGAAAGGGTTTCGATGACAATAATCTAAAACAGAAAAGTAAAATTCCTTCGAAGATTTCTTTCCTTTCTCCGCCACTGAAGTTATGGAAAATTTCATGACAACGGATAAAAGTTTGGTACTGTATGAAGGGAACAAGGTGGGGTATGAATCCCTTCATAGGTATGAGGTCCATACGCTTCATGGGTAACGTTGTATGTACTTCCTACGATGCAACTTCAGCACTACGCTGCCATCTCCCAATCACATTTTCCCAACAATTTGTCATCTAGAATTGAAATACACACTTCATTGATGAATACGATATATCTGTTACATTTCATATTTATATGCTCTATGCGTGATTTATTCACTTTTCTATTCACTTTATCTATTGAAAATCTTAGCGACATCTAACCGTCGGTATTGGAACAATCATTACGGTTAAAAAGAAGAAGAGCTGTCGCAAATGATCTGAAGTACGAGGAAAACTTAAAGATGAATGACATTTTCCCTCTTTTCTCTTCTGATCGTGCAGCAATTAAGATACATGTTTTCTTGAAGCTCGTTGGCCACCATTAAAAGTTGAATAGGCCATGTTGAAAAATTTTTTTAGTTGAGAGCATTTTCCTTTCTCCGCGAATACGAATTCAAATGAGTGAATAGTGATATCAAGAAAGGTGAGTGAGAACTTATGTTTGGACGTAGATGATCAAATATGTCAACCAAATAATTTCTGAGTGAACGTTAAATAATTTTTTACAAGGGAAGAATCGGGAAGGCATCTATGCATTTTGTGAGAAAACAGTAATTTGGTTCATTTAGGTTAATCTGATTAAGAATGCATGTCGTACTATATATTTTTTGAGGAATTCTGTCAGATTGCGAATCCACATGTATATATTTTTAATGAGTTTATATATATATATATATATATATATATATATATTTATCTTTGGTATGGTTCCATATTTGATAATCATCAAGATGTCGTTTTGATGTGGTTGATGTGATTTAATATGTTTATTTAATGTATAAATGTGGTACTTGGAATTTGGAATTTTCTTTGAATTTTCAAAACCTTTCTGAAGAAGTATTTGACAGCAGGTCAGACATTTGTTCTCATATACGTTTCTTGAATATCGCTGAAATTGTAGTCATTTTCGTGAATCAAATTCAACAAACTTGATTGTCTCAAATATTGAATTTTAATTGTTGATAACGAATTATCTTAGCTGTTTATGATCAGAGGGAAAATCATCTCTTCCATATATAAAGCAAAGATCAATTCTTGTTAATCCATAAGAATTATTAACAATAATTCTTCAATTTCAGTTTTGGATATTATTCATTTGTATACTCAATTAATTTTAAGTAATAATCTCTTGATGAGATTACACTCAACTGTAACAACAATGAGTTGAGGAGTGTATTGTAAAGATTCCAAGTTTCAAGAAATATAATCTTTTGTAAATCAAACTCTGACACAAATAATATTGTTTCCATGTGAAATCGCTGAGAACACACTTGATTGACCAGAAGCTGATGTCCGTGTTAACCTTATCGGTAGCCCAGCAGCCATAAGTACCCCCTGATTGCGAGCCACTTCACTTCGTGTAGTTTAGCTAAGCGCTAGACAAGGAAAAATACAATCAAGGTTCATCGTCTACGAAAAAACCGACAGTTCAGCAAAAGAAAACAATATTTATATTTTACATTGGAATAAGAAAATAAATTTTTGAATTCAAATGTTCAGAACTTGGGGCGAGATGTAAATTTTTGTAAATAGATTGTTATTAGTTGGTATTTGTTTTATTGTTGTAGTTATTTACAGAAGGAAGGTTAATTGATTACAATCATTATTGAATAAGGTTTTGAATTTTTTGTCCTAGTTTAATAAAAATTCTGGCGTCCATTCAAATTTACAATTTCTAAAACTTTGCTTAAAACATAAAAAATTTGAAACTAGCAAAGCGGTCCAAAGAACCCACACCGCTCTTCACTGAATAGTCTGGGCATTCAATTTTCAACAAATTACAAGAACTTTCATTTCATTGGCGCCCAACGTGGGGCCAATGAATCTTTCATCAACCCAGAAAAATAAGAGAAAAGGAAAAAAAATATCCAACAGCTGTGCAGTAGATGGCTTAAGAATATTACTGCAGGGGCATTAACCATCCTGGCGGTAAAAGTCCGACTAAATGGCCACTTTGTTTTTTTTTGAAATTTTCTCTCTTTTGAGAAATGTATTTTTGATATTTTGAGGATTTTATTTTTGGATATATTGAGAATTCTATTTTGGATATCTTGATGTTAGAACAAGGTTTTGTTGTTCAAAATTTAAGAAATTGAGAGGAACGCAAATTTTATAGCCAATGTTTTTCAGGTGAAATTCAATATTCGGCGTGAGTATTAATTCGGAAAGTAGTTGTTTCATGATCAATATAACTTTAGAATTTGGAAAAAATTCTTATTTTGGGGTGAAATTTGTGGTTTGGTTCAATTTCATCAACTGTTGTTCAATATTCGGCGTTAGTATTAGCTCGGAAAGTAGTTGTTTGTTGGGGAATATTGAATCAAGACATAGTTTCACATTCAAAGTAGAATATATGTGCTGTTGGCTTGATTTCTTGAAAGTTTGTTAGACAATAATTTTGTTACTGCACAAGTGTTGGATATTTTTTTTCCTATTCTCTTATTTTTCTGGGTTGATGAAAGATAGTCAGTGCTAGGTTTCTAGTATATGATGGATTTTTACTTTTTGATAATCTTAGTAGTTTTTGATGTCACGTAAAGTGATGTTAAGTCATTGAAGATAGATTGTAATAATGAGTAAGCGGGAGGGTTTTGGAATTTATTTCCACCCTCGTTTGTGTTTGAGCATCTAGTTCAGAGAATTATTTGTATCAAACACATGAGTTATTTTTGGGACTTTGCTATCAGATATTTTTTGGTCTGTAGGAGCCATGTTAAATATTTTGATCAATTGTCTTGCTGTGAGATGACCGATGTACTGTATTATCGGTTGGTAAGATAATCCTTAATATTTACTTGGAGTACCTCCGAAGTTTTTTTGTTCTTTTTGTCTTGGTGTTATAGCACTTTTTAGGTGTGGTGAATCCTATATTTTCACTAAGGTTGGTTTAGGAATCCTTTGAAAATTCCTAAAATATGAGTATATACCATTTTTGTTTGAAGTAATTTTTGACTCTACTTAAGTTGTCTTTTTACATCATTGGGATTTGTTGGAGATTTATTTGGGGTGTTAATGTGCTTCTGCAGGAAATCAAAACACGAGACATTTCTTGCCTCTAGAGATTGTGCAATTTTGATTTCGTTGAGTTGCCTAGTATCCTCAGCTTAACCACATCTGATATTCTGAGTATTTTTCTTAGTGAATCCTAGTGGTGTGGACATTTAACTGAAGTATTGGTATATAACGTTATCTTTCAAATTCTGGTTGAGTGTAACCGAAAAATATTTGGACCTTGATACCGTTGGAAAAATATATGAGTATTTCTAATAATTTGGCAAAAAAAAATGAGGTTGGTTAAAGCTTTTGGTTTGGCAAAATAATTTTTGCAAATTCAATTGAGGTTCAAAAATTGTTTTTTTTTCTGTTGTTATGATGACTGGAGCAGTCAATTTATCTTTATCTTTTTGATATTTGGTGTATTTTTGTATTCATATACTTTGAATAAGAATATATCTTAAATATATTATGGTTGAATTAGAATTTTGCTGGAAAGTTGCAATTAAGTTTGAAAACTCAATATTTTTGACATATGTTCATATTTTGATCAATGAATGCTTGCAGTTTATATTTTCAGGGTTTAAGTACTCAAATCTTTGTAAGCATTCATATCGATTTCATGAGTTGAGAGTTCAAGGAGTTTAACTTATATGAAGTAGTTATTACCTGGTTAATTTTTGTGGGTTAGAGAACTCAAAATAATTTTTGATGTGCATATATTTTTGTCATGGTGATGCTGGTGTATATTTGGTGGGTTTAAGTACTCAAATTATCTTGTGCATATGCATTTATCTTGTCATTAATATATGTGCATATTACCTTTTTGGGAGCTTTAGTTGTTCCAGCAAAATTAGGGTCAATTTTTATGCTCCAGTAAAATTAAGTTCATTTTTGGACACAGGAAAATTTTGGATTTAGACCTACGTAACCTACAATTTTTGGTCATGGACTCTTTGACAAGGTGAATTTCTGAACACTTATATCTTTCATACCATCACTTAATGTTAATTTTTGGGTAGTCATATGATTTAGGGCGGAATCAAATAATTTGATTCAAAACTTCAACATTTTTAAGGGACTCGCTTTTGTTGGGTGCGAGTATAGTTCAGCCTGGCTGTCAATTTTTGACGGGATCACTGGAAGGGAAGATATTGGGGGGTCATACTTGGCTGGTAGTGAGCCTACGGGCGATCATAACTTTAGGCCTTAAATGGCGGCTGAGTTTGATTACTGTATTGACCTGAGCTCCTTTTGATCTGTCAGACTGAAGATTTAATCGCAGTGGCAAAATTGGGAACACTCCCGCACAATTTTGGCATACATTTTTTGTGAACCTTATGTTCATTTTTTAGTTTGGTGACACTACAGTTACTCCAGTTGTTGGTGACAGCTGGTTAAATTAAATTGGTTGACATTTATATTGATATTTTTTTTTCACCAGGTGTGTGCTGAATGATGGGTTCCTTGTCCGGATTCGATGGGATCGGTAGTTGTCTCAAATAATCTGGAGACGTGTGGATATAGATGTTCCTCACCGGCGCAGCATTACCATCTAGCAGCGAAGAGGGCATCTTGGCTGGATTATTTGGGAGGGCTACGGTCGTATGGGTTCTTGACCTGGATGTCGTCATTCATCACAACCTATATATATATATATATATATATTTCTTCACTCATTAGTTTGCTACAGTTGCAGAGAGTTGAAGTTTCAGTTGGTACATACCAAAGATTTATTATTTTTTGAATTTGTTCAAATTCTTTTTTTCTTATTTCACATAGGTTGTCATGAGTACAACGAGTAGAAACTTTAGCTTATAATTATGGAATTTTTTTATTATTGGTGCCTTCCACTCATTTTGCCTGTCAATTAGTTATACAGGGGGAAAAGAATGTTTTGACTTAGTAGAAGCTATAATTTACATATCACTTTTGAGTAAAGTATTTTTGAAATAAAAAATTGCAAAGCACTGCTTTGAATTTTTTTTGCGGAGAAAGGGGGATGTGCAACGATATATCCGTTACATTTCTTATTTATATGCTCTATGCGTGATTTATTCACTTTTCTATTCACTTTATCTATTGAAAATCTTAGCGACATCTAACCGTCGGTATTGGAACAATCATTACGGTTGAGAGAAGAAGAGCTGTCGCAAATGATCTGACAGTACGAGGATACTTAAGACGATGAGGTGACATTCTCACTCTCTTTTTCTCTTCTGATCGTGCAGCAATTAAGATACATGTTTTCTTGAAGCTCGTTGGCGTCGGCCATTAAAGAGTTGAATAGGCCATGTTGAAATAATTCATTTAGTTGAGAGCATTTTCCTTCCTCCGCGAATACGAATCCAAATGAGTGAATAGTGATATCAAGAAAGGTGAGTGAGAACTTATGTTTGGATCGTAGATATATCAAATATGTCACATTCAAATAATTTCTGAGTGAACGTTAAATAATTCTTCACAAGGGAAGAATCTGAAGGCATCTATGCATTTTTGTGATGAAAACAGTAATTTGGTTTATTTAGGTTAATCTGATTAAGAATAGCAGTGTCGTACTATATATTTTTGAGGAATTCTGTCAGGATTGTGAATCCCACATGTATATATTTTAATGAGTTTATATATATATCTTTGGTATGGTTCCATATTTGATAACGATAATCATCAAGATGTCGTTTTGATGTGGTTGATGTGATTTAATATGTTTATTTAATGTATAAATGTGGTACTTGGAATTTGGAATTTTCTTTGAATTTTCAGAAACCTTTCTAAAGAAGTATTTGACAGCAGGTCAGACATTTGTTCTCATATACGTTTCTTGAATATCGCTGAAATTGTAGTCATTTTCGTGAATCAAATTCAACAAACTTGATTGTCTCAAATATTGAATTTTAATTGTTGATAACGAAATATCTCAGCTGTTTATGATCAGAGGGAAAATCATCTCTTCCATATATAAAGCAAAGATCAGTTAACCCATAAGAATTATTAACAATAATTCTTCAATTTCAGTTTTGGATATTATTCATTTGTATACTCAATTAATTTTAAGTAATAATCTCTTGATGAGATTACACTCAACTGTAACAACAATGAGTTGGGGAGTGTATTGTAAAGATTCCAAGTTTCAAGAAATATAATCTTTTGTAAATCAAACTCTGACACAAATAATATTGTTTTCATGTGAAATCGCTGAGAACACACTTAATTGACCAAAAGCTGATGTTCGTGTTAACCTGATCGGTAGCCCAGCAGCCATAAGTACCCCCTGATTGCGAGCCAATTCACTTCGTGTAGTTTAGCTAAGCGCTAGACAAGGAAAAATACAATCAAGGTACATCGTCTACGAAAAAACCGACAGTTCAGCAAAAGAAAACAATATTTATATTTTACATTGAAAAAAAGAAAAAAAATTTTTTTGAATTCAAATGTTCAGAACTTGGGGAGAGATGTAAATTTTGTAAATAGTTTTGTTATAAGTTGGTATTTGTTTTATTTTGTAGTTATTTACAGAAGGAAGGTTAATTGATTACAATCATTATTGAATGAGGTTTTGAATTTTTTGTCCTAGTTAAATAAAAATTCTGGCGTCCATTCAAATTTACAATTTCTAAAACTTTGCTTGGAACATAAAAAATTTGAAACTAGCAAAGCGGTCCAAAGAACCCACACCGCTCTTCACTGAATAGTCTGGGCATTCAATTTTCAACAAATTACAAGAACTTTCATTTCAATCTGAGCCTACAAATATCAATCTTAGGAACAGAAAGGACAAATCTGGGAACATTATAGAGATCAGGATATTCAACTCAACTTCAACGATACCCTGTAGTGTTCCAATAATATTTCTCCGCTGAAATGACTTCCTAAATCATAGAATACACTTCATTAATCAAGCTGATCAATATAATAATAACTTTGCAGGTAGAAAAAACGAATCTTGGAACTTTATAAGCATGTAGGGTTTCCTTAATTTCTACATTACCCTGCACATTTTCAATAATGTCTATCTACTTATTTCACCCCTCAAATGAAAGAATATACTTTCTCGATGAAGCTGATAGAAAGAATAGTATCTTTAGAGTTAGTAAAACCAAATCTAGGAAATATTAATACCAAATCTAGGAAATATTATGAATATGTAGGATGACATTTCAACTTCTATGCTACCCTGTCATCTTACTAGAACATTTCTCTACCAATCCAATATATCAAATGGAAGAATGCACTTTTCTCATCAAGCTGATATACTTTTTACCCACCTTACTGAGCTTGAGAGATGAAAATAGAGTTCCCAAGTAAAATTTGTCCTGTAGCTTGAGTTATCAACAAGACGTCAAAGACGAAAGTTTATGGCTAAAATTTGGTAAATGCCGTATTTATTCAGGAGAGAATTCATGTTCCAATTGTAGAACAGATATCTTAGACCACTTTTATGCAAGTTTCAGATTGCAAATCCATTCGGTAAATTCGAATGTTGGCAAATTCCAGTCGGAAAATTGGGAATTCTTAGAAACAAAATGCGTCTCCCTGGATACGATCCTTTTCCTATAAAAGCGAGCACCAAATCGATCAGAGATCACTTCCACTTGGGTCCTGACAACATCTCCCGCTATGGAATTACATTTAGGTAAGGTGACTTGAATCATTTTCAATCCATTCTTACTGAAACTGAAATTGCATCTACGAATTGAACTTTTGTTATGAATTATGACAGTTGACATGGTGTAAGTAGTTCAAACCGAAGCGGTCGACTGTGAGTTGTATTTTCACGGCGAGTTTTCCGATAGGGGTGTTTTAACGAGTGGTTCTTTATCGTTTATTTAGATAAATGATGAGATTGGTATAATCAGATTATTTTACAGGTGATTGGTTGCACATATGTACATGTGTATTGTTTCACTAATATTTTATGCACTTATGTACATGTGTATTGTTTTACTAATATTCTATGGTTATTTCTTTCTTTAGGGAAAAATAAGGGTTTGATATGTTTAATAAATTTCACAGGTTATGGTTTATACATATGATGTAGATATATTGCTTTACTAATGTTCGTTTATCAATTATGTCTTAACATAATGATGATATTAGTGGTATATTTAATTATTGTTTTTACATAATATGATGGGGGTATACATATTGATTTCACTGATGGTTATTATGAATCATTGCTTTAGATAATAATATTGGTTAATGCGAATTATTTCACATGTTATTGTTACACATTTTATATATAAATATGATTTTCACATATTACTCATTCTACACTTCACTCGTCTGCTCCGGAAACAACCCCGTTGATCCAGTCCTCATATACACTTCACTCGTCTGCTCCGAAAGCAACCCCGTTGAGCCAGACCCCATTAAACACTTTACTCATCTGCTCCGGAAGCAACCCCGTTGAGCCAGACTTCATTATACACTTTACTCGTCTGCTCCGGAAGCAACCCCGTTGAGCCAGACTTCATTATACACTTTACTCGTCTGCTCCGGAAGCAACCCCGTTGAGCCAGACCTCATTATACACTTTACTCGTCTGCTCCGGAAGCAACCCCGTTAAGCCAGACTTCATTATACACTTTACTCGTCTGCTCCGGAAGCAACCCCGTTGGAGCCAGACTTCATTATACACTTACTCGTCTGCTCCGGAAGCAACCCCGTTGAGCCAGACTTCATTATACACTTCACTCGTCTGCTCCGGAAGCAACCCCGTTGAGCCAGACCTCATTATACACTTCACTCGTCTGCTCCGGAAGCAACCCCGTTGAGCCAGACTTCATTATACACCTTACTCGTCTGCTCCGGAAGCAACCCTGTTGAGCCAGACCTCATTATACACCTTACTCGTCTGCTCCGGAAGCAACCCCGTTGAGCCAGACCTCATTATACACTTTACTCGTCTGCTCCGGAAGCAACCCCGTTGAGCCAGACTTCATTATACACCTTACTCGTCTGCTCCGGAAGCAACCCCGTTGAGCCAGACTTCATTATACACTTTACTCGTCTGCTCCGGAAGCAACCCCGTTGAGCCAGACTTCATTATACACTTTACTCGTCTGCTCCGGAAGCAACCCCGTTGAGCCAGACTTCATCATACACTTTACTAGTCGGCTCCGAAATAAATCTAGTACAGACCGATTCACAATAAAGGTCATATCTCAACTGAAAGGCAAGAACCGGAAAGAAAAGGGCATCTAAATAGAATTTGCGTGTGATTTTGAAAGAAGTTAGGGATGAAATCAATATTCACCTGAATAATTTACTAAAGTATGTTTCTTTCAGCTATTTGATGTTTTAATCAGAAATAAATCCTGAACACCTAGTTAGACGTAAGACTTATATATTTCTCTTCCTAGGTACTGGCGACAAAATAAGGGAGTCTCTCTTTCAAGATGGAATCAACGACACCAATCCCCTTACCTCTCGAGAGTCCGGGTCCGTAACTATTCAAATCAAATATGCCTTGAGTCTTAAGTATACGTTCTGTTGTTCATATCAGTTAGATGAAAGTTCTTAGAACGAAGACATAATTAGTCGTTTCATATCACTCTCAAATCATTACAATTAGAATTGATAGTCAGCTTTCTTTAGTTGGATTGGTCTGGATCTAACCGCAACTTCGAGTAAAGTCTAGGTTTCATAAACCTCTTTATGCACAACGGTGAAATAGTGGAACTGAGTATGTTTATCTGGCCCCAATGTTACTTCTTGCCATGAATGAATTTATCCCGGTTTTACCACTTGCCAAACCATTAAACTTAAAAAGTGATCGGGAAAGTAACGGTTTGTTTTATGGGTGCATCCAAAACGATTCCAAGCTGGTCACTAGGCTTATGTCAGAACAAACCCATGATTGTGGCAATTTAAACATACTAGAGGATTATTATCACACGTTGTCGGGAGGAAATTCTATAGGAATTTGGTTAAGGTCCAAGACTAATTAAGTATTACACAGTCTCTCTCATTGAATGTTAGAAATTCAAGAAAAAAAATGAAAGTCGACCAGAAAATTTACCAATCAGATATGACCGGGGTGGTTTCGGTTACACAGCTGTTCCATGTACAATTCTCCTTGTGAATAGCCGTTGAGAAAAGCTGTTTTAACATTAAACTGGCATATTTTGGAATCTCTGACAGTTGCCATCTATGATAAATATCTTACCAAATCATATCCACAACTAGTGTGGAAATTACCGTGAAATCTATTTCGGGGACTTGCGAATAACCTTTGGCACATAGCCTCACTTTATATCGGTCCACACTTCCATTGGGTTTCCATTTAATCTTATACACCCATTTGCAACCTACCGCTTTTTGATATTCAGGTAGATTTCGTAGAGACCATGTTTAATTCTTTTTCAAGGAACACATTTCCTTCCTCTCCCAATGCTGTCTTCCATTCACTGCGTTGATCACTATTCATGGCTTCAAGATATGATTGGGGCTCATTGTTACTGCAGCACCATCGAATTCTTCTTCATATCTCTTGGGAGGTATCTCTCAACCGACGGTCAGATTCACTGGGTACTTCTGAGAATTCTATTCATTTCAGAATTCATGTTCGGCCCAGGTTTATCTTCAAATGCAGATGTTATTTCAAAGAATGTATAGTCATGATCACCATTGCATTTTTCTCCGTTGAAGACCACGTCTCGATCTACCTGAACTTCTTTGGTTTCTATATCATAAAACCGGTAGTTGGGACCATTGCCATCATAACCGACCCTGAATAATTTTCCAGATTTACTGGCAAATTTTTTTCGAAAACTCTTGGGAATCAGTGCATAGGCTGTAGCACCGAATTTTCTGATATGGTCAAGTTTGAGTTCTTTCTCGGTAAATTTTTCATATGGCGTCCTACTTTCTTCTGGTTTGCACGTTCGTCTATTCAATAGATGAACTGCAGTATTGTCTGCTGCTGCCCACAAATTGATCGGAAGTTTGGAATTTTCTAGCATCGTTCTGGCACATTCCGTGATGGATCTGATGTCTCTCTCAGATCGTCCGTTCTGTTCAGCGGTGTAAGGAGCACTTGTTTTATGAATAATGCTGAATTTCTTCAGATGACTTTTGAAATATTCATTGACATACTCCTCCCCATTGTATATTCTCAGGGCTTTTATCGCTCATAGCTTGATTTCTGGAATTCGAATCGCAATTTTTACTATTTTGAAATGAAGTACTATATTTGTTGAGTCTCTTTCTACATTCGAATTTTTTGTGACCCTTTTCATGACAGAAATAGCAGAAAGGAATCTTCTTTGAATTTTCCTTGGAGTCGTTTGATGAGTTGAGAGATTTAGATTTGCGCTGGTCGGTATTGACTGCTGCAAAAGAGGTCAATAGTTCATCAAATTGTGAAAGCCTCATTTTTTCTTACAGCAACCTGACGGTTAGATTCTCGAAGGTTTGTTTGGACTCGTCGTATGAATCCCAGGCAGTAACGAAGAAACTATATTTGTTTGGAAAGTTTCCCAGGAGTGTTGCCACTTTATCGATGTCTGGTTCTTTCTCAACTATATCGGCTAATGCCTGAGACACGGCTTCGATTTTGCTGATGTGTTTCGCAATGCTATCAGTTTCAGACATACTATAGTTAAAAAACTGTTGTTTGAGCATCACTTTATTCACTGCAGACCTTCGCTCATGGATTATTTTCAGTCGTTTCCACATTTCAGGTGCATTATTGCACCACATTATAGTTTGGAGCTGTTCGAATTCCATTGACGTCGATATAATGAGCATAGCTTCAACATTAGAATCTTCACATTATCTCTTTGTTCTTGCATCTGATTCCTCAGTCGGACGAATACCGATACCACTGATAAGTTTACTCAAACTTTCAGCACGGAAGACGATTTCAGAGAGGAACATTGTTACCGTCGAACTTCTGCACATTGAAGGATTTCAGCTTGTCCGTTTTAATCTTCAATGCTTTTTCAATTATCCTGGAAAAAGACCGGAGCAAATAATCATGACAATGTCAAAAAAAAAACAGAGAATGTCAGTTTTTCCCTTTAGAAATTCCTTCGCAGATATGGAATACGGTTACACGTTTCAACTTCAACCAGAGCACTACTTTATTCATGATCTGGGCCCATAACCTGTTGAAGAATTGTCTTTGATGCAATCAGTGGAAGAACTAGTACTGAAAATTATATATAACCACACCATCCTTTCTTATTAATAAAATACATAACAACAAACATTTGAGATACACTGTATGTTTATCAGTTATCTAAGTAGCTTCATGCAACAACAGTAATAAAGGGTATTAAATTTTGATCTGTATTTATTTACTAATTTACTCACAATCTCTCAGAATACTAATACATCAGCATTGGCATAATCTTATTTTCTTAGTTTCTCTAGATTGAAGTACCTCAGCCACTGCTCAAAAATGTTCTCAACTCAACGATTTATAAATGTTCACCGATAAAAAGCATCGTGCACATGTAATCTGTTTTTCAAAGAGAAAAACAAAGATTACATTGTCAGTAACCTCTTTTCGAAAAAGTTTTGAATCATTTCAAGATTACCAAAACTCCTTTACAACTCAAATTGAATTTACAAAAGGGCGATCTTAATAATAATTTCATAGTTCCTTATAAAGAATTGATTGGCAGTCTTATGTTCGTGATGTTATGGTTATGATAAAAATCACTGGCAGTATCTGTTATATACTTTACTACCATGGAAAATTCGGTAGTTTACTCAAAGGTCCTAGTTATAAAACCAGTGTTAATCCGTAGCCCATTTATTACCAACTAAAAAGGAAGTTCACAACAAACATGAGAGTCAAGGAATTATTGTTCAGGTTACTCATAAAAACCCAGAACCACTGCAGCAAACTATCAATAGAAAATAATATACAGGGTGGATATAGTACATTATCTCCCATTTTTCATTATAAAAATGCCACATTAGTATTCCAATCGTTCAGGAGCTTTTCTCTGACGAATTCCTCTACGCAGAGTTTCAAAATCATTTCCAGTATCAACAAGAGGAGTTCGATGTGATCTAGCAGTCGGAGGTGACCTAAACAATTGCGAAAAACCCATGGATTCATTTTCCGCACTTTGTATCGTTTCACATATTTTCGCACTTTCCGAAAGTTCAATTTTTTTTCCGGAGTAGTATTTTTGTTGACGTTGCATACTTATTTTGACCTTTTTTTTATTTTCATTTTTATTTTCGGGCTCCAGGAATAACAAATCAAATCTACTTCTGATTTTACGTCCTAACATTTTTTCCGCCGGGCTTTGTCCGGTTGTGAAATGTGTTTGATCTATCAGGAATCCATTTAAAACTAAATCCAGATCGAAAAAAATACCCGAATGTACATTTTTCAATAAAGCCATTTTGATGGACTTCACTGAATTTTCAGCTTGGTCATTCGTAGCGGGGTGAAAAGGGGGACTATGTTCAATATCCACCCCATTTCCTTTTAAAAACCTATTGAATTCTGCCGAGGCAAAATATGAGGCATTGTCTGAAACAATGAATTTGAGAACTCCAAATCGCGAAAACAAGCTACTCAATAAAAGCTTCACACCATTTAGAAAATGTGTCTGTTGCCACAAATATATTTATTTATGAATTTGGATAATTCCAATTCAGGAGTTCAGCCTTGGGGGGATTGTTTCGGAAAACAGAACAAGAAGTACACCCTCTTACGGTTTTTTCAATGTCACGATTTATTCCTGGCCACCAAACATAAGAACGTGCCAAACTTTTCATTTTGACCATTTCTATATGAGATTTATGAATCTCCTTCAAAATTTAACCTTGTATACTTTTTGATATGACAATCCCATACCCAAACATAACACAATCACTAATAATAGACAAACAATTTGTATTTATGTGATAAGCTTTCAAGTCCGGTTCTACTTTTTTAGGCCAACCTGTTTTTATATATCCCATAACCTTCTTCAATGTTCTATCACTCAATGTTTTCTCTTTCACGACTTCACAATTTATAGGAACATTATCATTCCGTGCAATATTATTGACCACGAATGAGCAATCTTCGGTGTCTACAAGTGCCATAAGTGCCATACTTTTTATTTTGACCATTGCTATATGAGATTTATGAATCTCCTTCAAAATTCAACCTTGTATACTTTACGATATGACAATCCCATACCCAAACATAACACAATCACTAATAATAGACAATTTTTTTAAATTTATGTGATAAGCTTTCAAGTCCGGTTCTACTTTTTGGCCAACCTGTTTTTATATATTCCATAACCTCCTTCAATGTTCTATCACTCAATGTTTTCTCTTTCACGACTCCACAATTTATAGGAACATTATCATTCCTTGCAATATAATTGACTACAAATGAGCAATCTTCGGTGTCTACAGAATTTTTCCCAACGGGGAGTCTGGATAACCAATCCGCTATATTTTGTGATTCAACATACTTGATGTCAAATTGAAAACGCCTATCTTTGCAACCGATTTGCCGCAAAAAGGGGTATTCTCCTTTTAGGACCAAAAATAACCACTGAGGGTTTATGATCAGTCAACAGGGTGGAACGTGGCATGCAGGTACTGATGTGATTTGGAAACCTCAAAAATGATGGCAAGAGCCTCTTTTTCGATTTGGCTATATTTTTCTCCGCTTTTAGAGAGTGTCCGTGAAGCATACGCTATTGGCCGTTGGACCCCATCAAGACAGTTCGTTATCACCGCGCCTACTCCTGATTGTGCAGCGTCTACTGCCAACAACACAAGTCTTTAAATGCTATTTTTTCCGGTCTGCACATGTTTGACAAAAGTCCGCGTTTTTTCACTGCTTCCTTCATCCTGTTTATCAACAGATATTGATTGAGTTGGCCTTCATATGTTTTCCAATCGCATTCGCTTGGATTAAAAACTCGTAAACAGCCTATATACGATACTGCCATACTGCGTTCGTTACTGACGTTATTTGTTTCACATGTTAATCCAGTTTGCATTTTTCACTAGTTCATTACACAATTTGTGGCCACTGTTATATAATCTACTACTATGAAAAATTAGTTAGTTCACTCGTAGGTTCTAGAGATGAAACCAGTGTTTTCCCGTAGCCCATTTATTTCCAACTACAAAGAAAGTTCACAACAAACATGAGAGTCAAGGAATCCTTTTTTAGGTTGCTCATAAGAACCCAGAACCTCTGCGGCATAGGTGCGCGCTTGGATTCAAACTAACAATAGAAAATAATATACAGGGTGGATATAAAAAAATTTCCTGAAACATCTCAAAGGCACCAAAGATTTAGGATCAACCTACTATAAAAGTTCCAAGGAAATAAATATATCTTCCTTTGTAGATTCTGATTATGCAAGTGATTTGAACGATAGAAAAAGTATAACCGGTTTTCTCCTGAAACTAAATGCCAATACCGTATTCTGGAATTCAAAGGAGCAATCAGTTATGTAAAACTTCATCAAGTTGTGGAGCAGAATATCTAGCATCAGCTTCTTGCACAACTGTGTTTACTTTTAGGACAACTACTATATGACTCGATTAATGATGATGTATATCCTTTTGAAATCTTTGAGGATAACCAGTCTACAATCAAAATGACATATACTTATAATAGGACCTCGCACCGCATCAATGAGAAATTGGCTTTCGGTGAATTTCCTAGAATTTTTCAAATATTACTGATCAAATGTCTCCATTGCACCACCGCTCTAAATCAATCAATCAATCAATCAATCAATCAAAAATATGCTTTATTGTCGAAGACATAAATCTTATTGACAAAGCTTGTACTACAAATATTGAAAATATAGATATTTTACAATTGTTTGTTAGATTCTAATAAAAGAAAGAAACATACATTTGAATATTCAACATAGACCCAATTAAAAAGAATTAATAAATATTTAGAGAAACACAAAAAAAACTAATAAAAGTAAAAAATAAATATAATTGAATATCACATTGTCAAGATTAAAAATAAATGAGCACATTATTTATTTAAAAATAATTACATTATTTGGTTAAAAATAACTCGTCAATTAATCAAAATATCACATAAAAATGTATGTATGGTTGAATAATATATATTAAAAAATATTAAAATGTTAACTAATACAACCACTTATGTTTTTATTGAGGAAATCTTGAACTTCGTAAAATACTTCATCCATAAGAATGAGTTCAACCGTTTTCCTGAATAAATGGAGGGATTCAATGGTTTTGATGCTGGCAGGAAGATGGTTATATAGTTTTGCAGTATTATAAATAATGGAGTTTTTGATCAAATTGGAAGCTGGAATGGGTAGCCTTAGGTTGTTATTTTGGCGGGTAGAACCAGAAATGGTATCATATGTTGATTTATTTTTATGTGCTAAGCATACCGATTCGAAAATGAAAAGAGATGGAATGGTGAGGAGTTTTGCTTTCTGAAAAGTTCTTTACATGATACTCGAGGTCCAACCCGCAGATATAGCGTACTGCACGTTTCTGGAGAGTGAATATTATGTTGAAGCACTGTTTGTTGCAGGTACCCCAAAAGGGATACCATACCTGACATGCGACTCAAATAAGGCATGGTAAACTACTTTGCAGTTGTCTCACCCAATTCTCTTGAGATAACACGTAGAGCATAGCACCCTTTGGACAGCTTTTTACTAAGATGACGAACATGATCTTCAAATTTGAGTTTACAGTCTAAGTGAATCCCTAGAAAGGTGTTGAAATTATTAGATGAAATAATATCATTCCCCAGGGAAATATCCGGTATATCGCATTGAAATGATAAGAGATTCGTTTTGTTGGTGTTGAATGGAAGCTGATTCGAGTTACACCACTCTCTCACAGCGTTAATATCCCTAGACATTTTACTAAAAAGTTTGTTAGGGTTTTGATCATGCCACAGGACCGTTGTGTCGTCTGCGAAAATAGTGAATACACCTTCAGTCTTAATATTCGCAAGGTCATTAAAATAAAACAAGAAAAGGATAGGTCCAAGCACAGAGCCCTGAGGTACACCATGTTTAATAAAACCTATATTGGAAAAACTGTTGGTCTTTACAATTTGTGTTCTTTGGCTTAAGTAAGACTCGAACCAGTTATGGCTTTGGCCTCTGATCCCGTAATGGTGGAGCTTACGAAGCAATATTTCATGATTCACACAGTCAAATGCTTTTGACAAATCACAAAATATTGCGGCGCTTGCTTCTTTCGAATTTAGATTTGAGTATACATTTTTTAGAAAATGAAAAATTGCATCTCCAGTACTTTTGTTAGGTTGGAAACCGAATTGTTGAGGATGTAGAATTTTTTGGTGAGCCAAGAAGTCCATCAATCTAGTTTTTACCAATTTTTCGATAATTTTTCCCAGGGTTGGAATTAAAGAGATAGGTCGAAAATTTGATGGCTCGGAGGGGCCACCACCCTTATACAGGGGGATCACTATACTGGTTTTTAGGAAGTCGGGGAAAGTTCCTCTGGTGAAAGAGTCATTAATAAGGTGGACCAGCAGTTCGAGAACGAAGATTGGCAAATTTTGGAAGATTTTTATTGAAATATTGTAAATGCCACTGGAAGTTTTGTTTTTTATATGATTTATTGTATCCATCAGTTCCTCAAGATTTGTCTCGTGTAATACAAATGTTTCGGGAGTGTAAAATTTATTCAGATAAAACAGTGGATCTGTAGCAGCTTCAATATTTTCAGAGAGTCTCTCGGATATAGAGCAATAGTATTCATTGAGTGTATTGGAATTCAACAGTTTAGATTTTATAGGGTGTTAAAGATAACTTTTCCAAAATTTCAAATGGCCATTGTGAATAGATTTTTTCGAATATATAAGGCAAATCGAGTATGCATCGATTGTTCATACGGCCAATTTGAATACATAGAGAAAAATGATTCCTGCACATACAGACAATATCGGGGTGAGTCCAAAGAAAGCAAGTTTTTCAGTGATTTACAAAAAATTGAACCGTGGAATTTTATTCATTTTCAGATATTTTGAAGGATACCAATATCAATTGAGATTGATGATATTAGCATCTCCTGAATTAAACTGACATATCTCTTATGTATTTCTCATGGAACTGCACCAGTCCTGCTTATTGATATATCCAAATGCCTGAAATTCCGGAGAAGTTGGTTGCAAACTCGATCGTTCACGGTGGAAGTTCATTCTGCAGATACATAAAATATTTAGGGTGGATCAAAAATGAGTGTCCTTTACTAATAATTTCCTCGAAGTAGTTATGTTTGATAATGACTTTATTGAAACATTTCCACAAATATGTGTTCGACACACATCTGTTGAAAGATTTTCAATACTTTTCTCTGAAATATGTTCAATGATACGTATGAACTATGTATATATATATATATATATATATATATATATATATATATATATATATATATATATATATATATATATACTACGAGTAGTAGAACGACTCGAAAGTGAAGGTGAAAATGGTTGAATATCAATATTATAGGTGACTGAATAAGTTCATATGTCATTACAAAAAATGTTTCATACCTATACAGAGTGTACCACATTATCGTAACAACAATCAATTTCAATATTCCTTGGAGAATTTCTAGATTCTAGATAAATGTTGCATATGGAATTTTAGAATAAACCACAATCGACTTCCGACCAATGACTAGCAGAACTACCAATTCGCAAAACATACTCGTTACTCGAGTTCACACCTCAATTGGTGGGATGTCGATTGATTGGTAATTGCAACTTCCTGTATATGGAAATGAATACATGTTAAGTAGCCTGCTGTGAACCATTTGTGGCCAATGTAATCTCGAATAAATGCTTTCTTTATTACGAAAAAAGATGTACTCACACTTTCCATTTGTAAGCCTATGCCATAAAATATTCACTCTGAGTCATGTATACTATTTCGACACTAAGTTAATTTGGAAAGTACCCACACTTGGAGAGGAGATGGACTAGCTGCAACTTCAGTTTGGTCAGAATGGCTCTGGTTTGGAATGACAAATACTAGCCATATCCATTTGCTTAGAAAATACTGAATTGTCATTTTGCGATCATTGCATAAGTTCTCATTGAAATCAAACCAATCATTGAAAAAATGGCTAATCGTCACCGATTGAATTGTTTTACGTGTGATGTTATATTAAATACATAAAATATAGCGCGACTCGATGGAGAACCAGATGAATTGAAACGATAAATTGCCATTGGAAGACGCGACCAAAGGGGACTTCCACATGTCGCATAAATTGATGGAAATTGAATCTGTTTGACATGCAACCAATCAATTATTCAAGAGATTCATCACTTTCAAGAAGATCCAGGATATTTGGGATTGAATATTTTAATACACGTGTCCCATTTGCAATCGTGTAGCTGATCTTTAAAGACTCACAATAGAATGCAGAGTCAACGTGAACATCTATATACAAGAAAATACCCGTTCCTGTAGAATTAATCTTGATGCTCGTGAGTTTTTATTTCCCATCTTACAAATAGGCTGAAGATATATCAATAGACCTTACACTCTGAAAGATCGGGAACTTCAATCATTTTCAAATGAACTCAGAACTGCCACTCAGCGTAAATTGGATTACTTAGACGAGAATAGTTCTTCTGATTGAGAATTCAAATCGATTGCTCCGCTTACAGAAGGAGTGTTCGGTGACTTATATGATCATTGTGTATCTGTAAGACAAGAAAGAGGTGAGAGACATATTTCAAAAAAAGATCTATTGGAATTCTTATGCAAACTCCGAGAAGGTATTCCTGATGAATTTTTACCCATCAAATTCAATTATTCAAGCCGCCAGGCAACAAGTTTTGTGATAACTAGAGTGCGAGAATCTTTGATGACTCGTTTCGCAATAGCAAGAGCACAATTTATAGAACGACATGTTAGTGCTTTTGCGAATCATTTGTACAATCCACAACCCAATGAACCAAAAGCAATAGTTTATATAGTTGGTACTTATTTGTACATCGACAGAAGTTGCAACTCTCGGGTATTACGACAATCATATTCTCAACACGGGAGACAATAAATCGAACCAGTCCTAATTGTGGGTACTGATGATTACATTTTGGATATTCAAGGCCCCTATTTCGCAGATTAGGAAAATAATGATGCACGCATTCTGCAGAATGAATGGAGTATAGATGTCAACCAAATGAGAAGATGATTTCATCCTGGTGATATTTTTATTGTAGATAGGGGCTACCGAGATGCTCTTCCTTTCCTTTAGAATTTTGGCATTCATTGTGAAATGCCTTCAGCTCTACCTCGAGAACAAAGACAACTACTGACTGACGAAGCCTTCAAGTCCAGAATCAGAACAAAAACTATATGGATAGTTGAGTCACGGAATGGTCATTTGAAGACGATGTTCCAATTCTTTTATCACAAAATTGATATTAAACATATAAAATTTTTCCTACAGGTAGCAGGTGCGATAACAAATAAGTACCATCCGCTTATACAATTGAGAGAAGCCAACCTGGAATGAGCCAATTCAATGTTGGAAAAGGCTAATAGAGTCAACGAAGTTCAAGCCAGAGTTGAAGCAGAAAAAATAAATATGAGACGTCGTCGGTGGACATTACTCAGACAGGATCATCTCAATGAATTCCCAAGATCAGATTCACAATTGGTACGAGATATAACTGCTGGCATATACCAGGTAGAATTGGCGGCATCGTATATATGAGATACTGTATATCATCATGATGGAAATGAATTTATATATGGATGCCAATACGAATGAGCGTGGATTCCGTAATGCCACCAAATATCAATTATTCATTAGCATTCGAAGCAAATGTAGAGGATATTGAACAATTCAATAGTGTTGATGGATGTTATATTTGGATATTATTGCACTTGTAAAACTGGACCCAGGACCCTTTGATGTTGTGCCCATGTGGCCAGTGTTATCTGGTATTATGGCTACAACGTCATGAACAGTATATAAGGTATCCATTGAATGCCCTCCCCCATCCATATAGAGGATGCTGAACATAAAGAGGGACAAGTTAATCAGGTGTTCTTTACTCTATCATCCTTTTTTGTTACGTTGTTCATATCATCATTCGTTTTAGTTCATTGGTACCCTGTTATATATTGATTTTTTTCTCAAAGAATTCCACAGTTTTGATATTGAAGTGGGTTATATAATACATCATCAATCGAGATCAATTGACAGTTGTCCGGCGGTGAGCCGAAGGTTCCCAACAGGATGTCATCTGAACAGTGAAACTTGAATTATTCTGGATTTCCTATGGTTCTTCATTGGCAACCTATACATTCCATGTAGGTACATCTTTGTGATGTAATATGAGCATTTTTCGTTTCCTATTTTGTTGTTAATCAATGTTTCTGTTTTAATCATTTGCAATGTTTCTCGAGATTCTTCTACCATCATTCGAGTTGTTCTACTAATCGTAGTAGATGAAGTTTCATTTAATAATAATATTGTTCAAAATCTTTCGGCAGATGTGTGTCGAACAGAATGTATTTCTGAAAATGCTTCAATGACATTTTCTTCACTAGATTATTTGTTTCACTCGGAAGTTCTGATTATTGGGGATTTCAACATTCCCAGTTACTTAGATGATAAACTAAAAGATACATTCACTCCAACTACACATGCTCTTCAAAATGTCTGTTCCTTCTTGGACTTTGAACAATCAAATGATGTTAGGAATGCTAAATACAGAATTCTTGACCTTGTTATAACTAATTGTTCTTGTGTTGTAGAGAAAGCACACGATATTTTGATTAATGAAGACTCTCATCATCCACCTATCGATATATTTTGCAATTTGACAAATAATGTAAATAAAAATCGAAATAATATGCATATGCATATGCAAAGAGACAATAGAATGCTCAAAAGATGCCCACAATGCCAAAATAAGATCAAAACTTGCTGAATGTCCTAACGGATCCCGTTCATTTTGGTCTTTCGCCAAAGCTGTGGGAAGAAACTTCACTTCCAGCTCATTTCCTCCTCTAACCAAAGAAGATGGAACACTAGCAACGACTGCCCAGGAAAAAAGCCAATATCTTCGCGCACCTATTTGCTGGAAATTCCTCTGGATTCATCGGAAAACAACCCCGAACATTACACCTATTGACAGTCACATGCCGAGATCACCTTCCGCCAACGTACTATCAGAAAGATTTTGCTGGGTCTCAACACCAACAAAGCCTGTGGATCTGACGGAATCCCGCCGATTGTTCTCAAGAAATGTGCCCCGAACTAACACCTGTTCTTTGCAAGTTGTTCAACCACTCTTACAATTTGGGGTATTTCCGCCCAATTGGAAAATTGCAAGAGTAAAAGCCAGTCCCTAAAAGGCAAAAGGCCCTACCTAGCAACTACAGACCTATCGCACTGCTATCTATTATTTCAAAGGTCATGGAAAAAGCCATCAACATCGAGCTCATGGAATATCTGGAAGACTCAGGAATTGTTAACGATAGGCAATATGGCTTCCGCCATCAGAGATCAACTGGTGACCTGCTCGCTTACGTCTCACATATATGGCAGCTATCTATTGAAAAGTATGGAGAAACTTTAGCTGTGGCATTAGATATCTCCAAGGCGTTCGATCGAGTTTGGCACCAGGGACTCCTCGCCAAGCTTCCGTCTTATGGCTTGCCCCCTCAGCTGTGTTCTCTGCTTGCTAGTTTTTTCTCAAACAGGTCTCTCTATGTGGTGGTCGATGGAGTTTCATCTGACACTCTACTCATAAATGCTGGTGTTCCGCAAGGATCTATTCTCGCACCAACACTATTTCTACTTCACATCAACGACCTGTTGAAAGTAACTTCATGTCCAGTACACAGCTTTGCCGATGATAGTACCCTCCATACCGCTTTCTCTTCCAGGGCCCCTATATCAGCCCGTGAAACCAGAAATGAACGAGGAAGAAATGTTAATAATATAAATATGGACTTAGCAACAATTCTCGAGTGGGGATCTAATAACTTGGTAGAATTCAATGCAAACAAAACACAAGCATGTCTTTTCTCTAAAAGCCGATCTCACTGTGCCTAACATAACTTTGTCAGGGGGTAACCATACCACTGAAGTCATCCATATCGATGCTTGGTATTACTATCAGCAATAACCTTTCCTGGGAAAATCACGTGAGGTCCATTGCCAAAAGTGCATCCCAAAAACTTGGTTTTTTGTTTCGTGCCAAGAGCTATTTCACCCCCACTCAGCTGCTTATGATCTATAAGGCACAGATCCGACCTGTCCTGGAATACTGTTCCCATATTTGGAGCGCGGCACCTAAACATATCCTGAGGCTATTGGATTCTGTTCGTCTCGTCGGTGATGCCTCGCTCACAAACTCGCTCACTTGTCTGGAACACCGTAGAAAAGTTGGCGATTTGTCTCTATTTTATAGATATTTTCATGGGCGATGCTCTTCTGAAATATCAACAATCGTTCCTGCTTTGGCAGTCTCTTCGAGACTAACCCGTCAAGTTCAGTCATCACACCCCTTCGTGGTCACTTTGGAGACCATCACTTTCCAAAGACTCGTTCATCCAACGAACAGCGAGGCTTTGGAACTCATTGCCTAGGGAGGTGTTTCCCGAGGCATACAACCTCCAGAAATTCAAGGAGAACACCAACTCCTACCTTCTTTCCCTTGGTTCCCACGATGTTCTCTGAACATTACAGGATATCCCTTTTCGTGGGAACCAGAACATAAAAAAAAAAAATCCTTCAATAAATAATTATATATATATATATATATATATTTATATATATATATATATATATATATATATATATATATATAGTAATAACAACTCTATCGTCCAATATTCCGAGGCTGCATAAATTTGCACGTTACGTGATTATAATTTTATTTACATGTCGAAGCCCTTTTGGTATCTGCTATCATCAAAGTCAAAGTATTTGACTATTACGAGGGCGTTATACTGGAAGTTGAACCAGCATTCCTCTTCATACCTTTTTGAATTAGTTAAAGGTCGTATCTGGCGACAAGTGTTCGTCAAATACGTGCTTCAAGTTGATTTCGTCGTACTTCGACAATATAATCATATTGCATTCGTCCCGTATTAGCTGATACTCCTATTACCGTCTTGAAAAATGTCTAAGTTCTCGATGGGTGGCGTGAACACTTGTCGATCGATCTCCAAGTTCTGACTCGAACGCAGAGAGCGTCATTAAATAGATTGTGGTTGATTTCAGTTAGACGTGTCCTATTTCGTCCTGTATACTTCTCTGTTCCTAATTTTTTTTATACAACATAATCATTGTTTTGTTTGAAAAAATGAACAGGATGTTCATAAAATCAGATGTGGAATCATCTGTGCGACTGAAAGATAAACTTTAGTCACTATCTTCCATCGTTCGAAATAACCTCTTGTGAGGTAATCATGTTGAAAAGGAAAACATTCTCAATTGAATATTGTATTGAAAGATTTTTTTGTGATTTGAAAAATCCACGATAAAAATTAATTTATTTTTGTGAATATTTAACAGGAAACAACTACTTCTTCAACCTGTGGTAGAAGTCCATTGTATCTCGAAGTGGAGTGGTATTATTTTATGAAGAAGAAGAACTCGAAGTCGTCTCCACAATATAATATTAACAATCGATTAGATAAAAACCATCAAGTAGGTGAACATGTTTCGAACCTCTATAGGTTCATCATCAGCTAATAATAAAAATTTTCTACAATAAAAGAAGAACAAAGACTTAATTACATAGGTAGTGTGATACAATAAGTGCTACTTACATGGAGATGAAAAAATATTTTGTGGGTTAACGATATAAAATTGTTTT